>JAKUCM010000478.1:0-111849 GCA_023374145.1 Lepidium sativum
GGTACCGGAGGAACCGTCTTCGTCAAGGAAACCATTGAAATTCATTGAATTCGATGTTTGAGAAAACGAATCATAAGAAATCAGAGATGGATAAAACGAAAGAGAAAAAGCCCTAACTGTAAGAAAGCTTCGTTGCTTTGGACCTTTGGTGCATGTCCATGAAAAGGAAGAAGGAGTAAGAGAGAGAGAAAACAATAAATGAAAAAGAAAAAAGACGACAGAAGCGACGAAAAGGGAAGATAAAAAGGGGGTTTTATTATTTATTTTAAAAAAGAAAAGGGTAAAAAAGGAAAGAAAAGAAGATGTAAGAGTCATGGAAAGCCTTACACAACCATTGAAAAGTTGGGTTTGACTCTTTGACGTAATAAAACCTTTTTGGTATAAAAGTCCACTTCTAAGTAGTGACCGTAAATTCCATTTTATTTTGGAAGATGTAATGTAAGGTATTAATGGAGCAATGAAAAGGAGTTTTATTCTTTTGTTTGAGACCATGTATATTTGAAATTGTTTCAATTTTTGCTAAAGACGGATGTCCAAGCCTATTATGCCACAAAGAAACATCAACAATAGAATTAAGAGATACATTGTTCGAAGTAAAAGAACCATTTTCTAAAGAGTTTTTGTCTAAAATGTAAAGATTAAAAATCTTCTTACCTTGTCCAATCATCAGCTCCTTAATAGGATCCTGAATTAGACAAGTGAATTCATCAAAGACAGTCCTACATTTTGAGTCTGCAGTTAGTTTACTGACACTAACTAAGTTAAGACGAAAATCTAGGATATAAAGAACATTCCTTAAGACAATGTGATCACTAAGATGAACATCACCAATTCCACATATTTTAACTTTGACTCTTGTGGGTAAAATAACAAATCTATCTACAGTTTCAACTAAATGAGGAAACATGTCTACATTGTGAACAACATGGTGACTGGCACCACTGTCCATCACCCAAAACTTATCATTAAATGCAGATTTGATATTTTGTAATGCTGCAATAACATGTAAAGTGGAAGAGTTGAAGATCATACCATCAGCAGTTGTATCAGTAATTGTACCTCCTGATGTAAAAGGCAGCGACACTTTTGCGTCTGTGACTGGAAGATGTGAGCTTATGAGAGATATGACACCTTCCATTTGTTCCTTTGTGAGATTCTGCAACACTCCAGAGATGGTGTTATCCTTGTTGCTTTTGTTCACAGCACTGAACTGGGCAGCCGAGGGTTTGGGAACAGATTGCTTGTTTTTGTGTTTGAAGCCAGGTGGGTACCCATGAATCTTGTAACATTTATCAACGGTGTGTCCTATGTAGTTACAATGGGAACAGACAGGTCGTTGTGACGTCTTTTGATTGGTATAAGCAGCATTAACGACTGCAGAGGAAGTTGGTTTTTCCTTGACTGCAAAAATGGAAGCATTCTGTGTTGGTTGTATGCTTCTTTGGCTATGGTCTTGATCCAGTAGGTTGTAAATCTCAGTCAAGTCCGGAATAGTCTTCTTCATGATGATCTGACTTCTAATATTCGAGTAAGAGTCATTCAGTCCAGCAAGAAACTTGATGACTTTGGAATGGTTGAGTTTCGTCTGTACATGCTTGCAACATTGACAATTTTTGCAATTCTTTGCACAGTCTATCCCATCTAAGTCATCCCACAAGGTTTTGAGTTTGGTGTAGTATGTCAACAGATCCATTGTTCCCTGTTGCAACGACCAAATCTGTTGGGAGAGTTGATAAGATCTTGGCAAATTCGTCACATGAAACCTTGACATTAAATCTTTCCAAATCTCCGCCGAATCTGAAAGCCTAAGAATACTACCATAGATTTCCTTAGAGACTGAGTTAAGTATCCAAGACTTAACCATACTATCACACCTAGACCATATTCGATAGTGAGGGTGTGTCTTCGCAGGTCTTGGCAAACTACCATCAACAAAGACAAGTTTGTTTTTCGCATCTAAGGCAATCGAGATTGCTATGTTCCAAGTACTGTAATTTGTACCATCTAGAGTTTCTGAGATGATTGAAGAACCTAGATTATCGGCTGAAGTCAGGAAGTAGGGAGAATATTGAACTCCATTGAGGAAGTATGCATTGGATATCATTTCAGAATGTGCGTTATTGGCAGGTCGTCCTCTTGCTACTCCCACGTGCGGGATCACCACCCCATAGCATGTTGCCCGCCAGAACCCCGTATTTCGAAATCGAGGTTTTCTTGAGTCGCGAATCTTGAGATCAAGTCATGTGAAACTTGAGAAGAAGTTTGATTGGGTTCTTCAGCTGGTCGAAGCTTGGTTTCTTTCAGAATGTTCTGAATCTGTTGTTCGAGTCTTTCTCTTCCTAGTTGAACAGCTCCCTAAGACCTTTCTCTTTACTCTTCGGTTCAGAATCATGACTAGAGGAAAGGAAAAAAAATTGCAGAAGAAAAGAAGAAGAAACGGTGTAATGACCGAACAAAAGCAGCTAATCGGTGAAATAACCGATTAACTGAGAAATACTGGGAAGAAGCACAGCGATTCACCAGAGAGAGGGTCCGATTAACCAGAGATTGCTTATATGAACAAAGAGATCGAGATAGTTGAAAAATTCAACTGCTCTGATACTATATTAATCTTGAAGGTTTGATAAGCGAAGATTAAAACGAAGAAGAAGGACTGTGCTCGCTTTCTCATTAAACTCAAAGAAGAAACATTACAGAGTATATATATGGACAATACACTTAAACCAAAGTAAACCAATGATGATTTTACTTAACCGAAATAAACCAAAATTGAATCTAATATAAGGATTCTTGGTTTGTTGAGCGTTTTACTATTTGTCATTTTTAACATGTTTCTTCACGATGAATATTGTTGCATCGTAAATCGTACCAAAGTGTTTGTTTTTGTTTACATCTCCTCGCCTCATAATGAACCTTCCTTCTAATCTGTGATGCAGACTCATGTAATTTTCTTTTCTGCCTGTTGATGAGTCCAACCAAATTTATGGAAGAAATATTTTTATTTCGTATAGCAAATAAATCAAATTTGAATCGGGTCGCACCCAAGTCTATTACTACAAGCCTATTTGTATTAATCACAAATTGAAAGATGGGTTGTTACTTGTTACAGGTAATGTCATTTTTATAATAAGCCTAGCAAACTAGCATATTAATCCCCACAACACTTTGTGATGATAAGATAAGATTTGATGATGTACAACCACATGAAAGATTAAAATAAAATATATTTTGTATTGAAAAATACTTGGAACCAAAACAACTCTCAACAAACCGAGTGTTGTGATTTGAGGAAATAGCGTGGCCCATCTTCCAAATTTGGCGGAATCATAAATCCATGGTTTGTGAGTTTTGAGTATGGAGATGGAGTTGTTGCGATACAACCTAAGACTCATTTAAAAGGCAATATCATTGATTCATAATGGGCAACCTCAGCTTTGAATATAATACCTTTACTTCCTCTAGATGTCTTAAACTCATTCAAACACGATATGGTTCTTACATAAAGTAATCTCCCCAATTTCTCGTTTTGTTCAATCTTGTGAAAACACCCTTGTATATTCTGAAAACACACAAAACTAATCAAAAGTGTATACTACTCGAGATAATAAGAGTACCAATAAAATTATTACAGATAATGACTTTGTGGTACCCTACAAACAAATCAATAATATGAATAAGCCATTCAGTGATTCTTTTTCTTAATAATAAAGAAACATAGCTATCGAGTGATTTAATATCAAAAGTTCTTTGACACAAGAAAATCATTAGTTCACACTTATCACAAATTGCCGACATCAAATCTTCGTTTTGCAAGTTTCGAGATCGAAGTTCAAACAAAAGGACCTTACCATTCTTTGATAAAATAAAAAAGACCTTATAGAGTGACACCTGTTCACAAACTAATTGACAAAACGAAATAGAAATTAGTTGGGAGATGACATTTGATCCCACTCACATGCATACAGAGAGACGCATCTCTCATAAATCACATTGGCCCATGTAACCAAATGTGTACTTAATTGTCTCCACTCTTTGACCAGTTTCACTTTCAATGTGATTCATGCGTTTCTAGATTCACACTCATGATTTCACTCAAAGTCCAAAGATACTTCCAAGAATCTTAAACTAAAAGTTGACAAAAGAAGGCAAGAGCAAGAGCAAGAGGAAAGAGAAGATTAGACATAATCTAACTAAGACCTAAACCTTTCTCACATGTATGTTATGATCTTGGAATAGGTTGTTACCTCTTAGATCAGCAAAGCAGATGTCATCAATTTTAAAGTTTTCTTGAAGCTCTAGCATGATAGTCATATTTCAGGAGGTTGGCTCTTAACAGCATCGCCCTAACGTCTCTATCGAATTCGTTTCCCATCTGAAGTACCTTTTGGAAAGTTGCATTCCTCTGATCAGCGTGTCTTGCGTAGAGGATTTTGTTGTGTGAATCAATCCGTGCCTGTCCGAGTTGAAAATCAGAGTTTTCTTAATTTAAGTATTGACATGACAATAATAGAGCAATTTTCCTTTTCTGGAAACACAGTGGACCTGAATCTGGTTGTCTGTAATTAGGGCCTCAAGTTCTTTCTCTAGACCGGAGACGCTAGTCTTGAATGCATCAGCCATCCTCCTCAAATCAACAGACACAAATGGCAGTGTGTACTGGATTAGTGCCTTCATCCTTATCTGATCATACAGTGAGTCAACGTGATCATGAAGATGGATATCTAGCAGCAAATTTGCTTTGAGACTTTCTAGATATTCCAGACAGGAAGCATAGCGGCTGCAACAAAGAAAGTTAAACATTAGATCCAGAGAGAATCCAGCCTAAAAAAATTGATTTTGGATGTCTTACTCCTGTGCTGTGTTAACATATAAAATAAATCGGAGGGAAAGATGGTACGTAGACGTGTGTTGTCCTATGGTATAAGAAGTCATATGCTTTGTTTACAAGGTTTGTAATTTGGTTCTCCACGAGAAAACAGGCGTGAGTCTTGTGAAAAATGTTACCTTGAATAGAAATCGTTGATAAGTTCCCTCACTTCAGGCACTAGCTCCAAGAAATTCCGGAAGTTTATGTTGTCAATGACTTTTTGCTGCCACATCAGACACCGTTATAGACCAGATATTGGAAAAACTAAACGAGTAAAAGAAAAGTCCAATATGATACATGCCTTCAATTCTGAACGATCAAAGCTTGCCAGGGCACAAAGTCCACCATAGGTAGCAACATCTTGTGGAGCAATGACTTCACTATATAAATTTCCAAGTTCTGGATTTACATCTAAGAACTGGACGAGAACATATACAAGGTCAATGATTAGGTTTCAGATCCAATACCGATGAAGATATGAATAGGATCCATAAACACATGAGCAAATATAATAAACAACAGACCTTACGAGCAGCTAGCTTGTATTTCTTTAGCTCCAAATGGGCTAATCCAGATGCACATCGCAGTTTTGCAACTATAATAGGGTCAAGGGTGTCTGGATTCTGCTCTGCCTTATTCACGTAGCTTGTAACATGAGCAAATTGACTCATCTCAATGCTGACAAGAATGGCATTCATACACATGTGAATGATGTGCTTCGCAGTTGTGCAGTAGTCACGTGTTCGGATATAGTTCTTGAAAGCATCTCCAAGCATACCACATGCATAGTAGAAATCTCCAAAATCATTATAACCCATTCTGATGCTTTCCTTGATCAGATTTGTCTGTACCACTCATACCAAGAAGATAAAATCAACATGTATTTAATAACAAAACCAAGCACGCAATTCATAAGGAAAGGTCTATGCACACGCTAAACAGCACATAAATAACACCACAACATCATCGGAACCAAAGTAAAGAGTCATCATTATACAGATAACCACGAACCAATTCTGACTTTCCTTGAACTAATTTTTCGATATACTCATCATATCAACACCAATGAAATTACAGAAACATGCAAGTCACTGACTAAGCGATACAAACATCACCACATACTTCATTTTCTAAGAGACTATTTGAGTAACAGAATCATACTTCATTCTCTAAGAGACTATACTATTTGAGTAACAGAATCATCAAAATCAGCATTTGAGAGTCATCACTATACACAATGAGCAAAAATTACAGATAATTGTGGAAGATTTAAAAAAATTAGGACATAAATCTCGCTAGGGGAAACAAAAACAAAACAATTACCCGATACGAGCTGAGCTCATTCTCCAGCTTTGCTTTCTTCTGTTCAGCACGACGATCGACGGATTCACACCAGGCCGAATCCATCCCATACTTGTCCCCAAGCCTCCCATTAATCTTACTGACCACTTCTCTGAATAACTGCGTATTCTCTCCCTTCTTTATCTCATCGTAAGCCATCCTCAACGCTTCAAGCTGAATCGTATGGTTTCCTCCGCAATGGTTAGCGATAAAGAGAAGTCGCATGATCTTCGTACGACCCTTGTAGAGCGCCGCATAAGCTTCGATGTCAAGCGGTTCGCCACTGATGATAGGTCTTCGATTAGACGTCTGTTCGCCACCGTTAGTGCACGTCTCCATCATCGGTCCACTCGCTTCGTCGTCTCGCTCCATCAATTCGTCGGATTAGGGTTTTACGTTTCGGATTTTGTTCTCTGGTCGAAATTTTGCTTTCAGTGTTTAATTCTTCTTTTCTCTTTCGGTTCATATGAAGGGGAAGATTTGTAATTTTGTGTTAATAAACGTCGGTCCAATTTTAAGCCCATATCACATAGATGTTTGGGGTTTTTCAGAACATTTTTTTGTCAGGGGTTTTTTCTCAACTATTTCCTTCTTTTTTCACATTACTCAGTTACTGGGTTTATTTTTTATTTTATTTTTTCTTAAATTGTAACTGATACTGTCCAATTTTATAAATTGTTACTGAATAAATAAATAAATAAAAAGCAGCTTTAAAATTTATGTCTGTATTTGCAATATTTGTATAATAAATAGGTAAACCTTGATTCACTGGTGCTTCAACAGAATCTCCGTTAAACACATTATCGTAAAAAAGCTCAAAAATAACAATAGTGTTTTTTAACCCCCAAAAGACAAAAGAATGATTAAACAAAGATATGAATAAACAATTAACAATGTGTGGAAGTAAAGAGGGAACACGAGCACATTAGGAGTAAATACCTCGAACCATCTAAACAAAGATTTGAGTTTTATTCATGTAGGTTGCATCGACGAAGATATGGGTGATCAAACTTGATGTACTTAGTCCAATACGGTCGGTATTTGGACATTGCTAACTCCAACCATGGTTTCATGTTCCCATTATAGTGAACCACTGCTGCATTCTCAATGTCTTTCTTGTCAATACTTGGGTTATATCCAAGTCCAAGTACGTGCCAGGCCTTGTTTAAGGGATGTGTTAATCCATAGAATGTTATTAGTCCTGGTGGTAATGTCCCTAGCTTCCATAGTGTCCTGTTCTCATTCTGAGAAACAATTTAACCATAATGAGCAAACAACGATATCACAAAGCTAGTGACGCAAAGAGTTAAGAGAGATCTTTTACCATGTTTTGCCACTTGTGGTATATACCCGTGATGTCTCTCTTCTTCCATTCCATTAGGTCGAACATGTTCATTCCATAAGCCCACCCACAAGCGTTTGGATTGAAGTTCCTTGCGATGTGAGGATTCGAAAAGTTGAGGTACTTGTCAAATCTGTGGAAGCTCTCCCCACAGGTTTCAACTGCACCGTTTACTTTACCGTTCAGGTTGACTTCCCAGAGTGGAGTCAAGTCTTTCTGAACAATGATGTCATCATCCAAGAACAGGATTTTGTTCAGCTTGGGATAAACCTCAGGGAGGTAGAATCTCAAGTGGTTCAACATGGATAAATACTTTGGGTTTCTGTATTTGAGATTCGAAGAGCCTGAAGTTGGATGATCTGCTTTGAAGTAGTATTCTCTCATTGCTGCAGACTCAAGCTGACGAAGGACAGGGCAGTAAGATGAATTTAGCCACTTAAACTCATCCACGTTTTCCACATTTATGGTTGCTGTTCCAGGTGGGTTCAGAAGGAACCACATGTTCATTGCTCCGAAATTGAGTTTATCCGTCACAAGGTGAAAGACATGCTTCGAAGGATCCTTCATAAACAAGGGAAAGAAAAAGGTATTTTAGACTCAGACCCTGCAATTCACATCTCAAATAAAGCATACAGAGATAAAAGATACTGGTTTACCTTGGCATTCATGATGGTTGAGTTAACAACCACCGATGCAGCTAATACATTGTCTGAAAAGAGGGCATAATGATAAAGATTAGGATTCTCAAGATTTTCACTGCGAGGAAACTTTCTTTTCTCCGGAGACAGAAGATAGTAATCAATTGTCAAGCGCATTGATAGGCAATGGATAGGATTTGGAATTGTTTTTGCGGCTAACTGAGCCAAAAAAGTACTCTGCTTCTTTAAGCTCCTGACTTGTTCATCAGCGGTCTGAAGCATTGCTCTCAGTTTTCCAGTAACCAACTTGCAGTCATATAACTGCATCTTAGCTTTGGACAAGACTTGACCCATGGCTCTGAGTTTCTCATGTGCACTACATTAAAAGTAAATTATAGAGAACGTGAGTTTAATTACACGTGCATTCAAAAGAAGGCAAGTAGTAGAAAGCATCTCTGGGAGAATAACAGAAACAAAAAGAGCAACTTACCTCCGAGGAAGATCAGCATCAGATGATGATTCCCCTAAAACGCGCTGACTGTCCTTAAGTCGGGCCTGGAGTTCTTGTAACAAATCATTCTTGTTTTTCAATTTTGCAATACCACTATAGACTCTAGCCATTATTACTTGATCACGCATCAAGCGTATATTTGAATCAGAATTGTCATTCTCATTTTCTCTTCTCCATATACTGTATTTTCCTAGTACTGCAGAATCAACAGACTTGGAGCGTTCAATAGCCGCATTTTCGAGTTTCAAAATCGTGTCATCATTGTGATGAACCAACTCATTTGCTCGCATCTCACGTCTTTTCTCTCTTAGTTGCTGAAATGTCAAGATGGATACAGAAAATGTTGGAAGTAAAGTACTCAAAGCACAAGAAGTCTTCACAAAATATTAGATGCATCAAGATTTTAAACTTAAGAAGATCATAGTTACCCTTCTGTGAAGCTTCGCAGGCGTCTCAATTTTCTGATGGCTGCCATCTGCATCAGCATTAAATACAAGAATCAGAGATGGAAAACGTCGAAATAAACCAGAATCCCACTTAAACAAAAGCCACTACCTTTTGAAGTGCTACCATGTTTTTCATTCAGATGACTAGATTTGACGTCTGTAGTTGTTTGATTCATCGGCTTCAAGTAGATCAAAAGATGAAAATTACGAGCCAAATAATTGAGCATAGAAACTTGGAAAACAAAAGCGAGTGAGTTAAGTCACTAAACCACACCTCAGAATATATAACTGAGGTGTCTACTCGGATTACTCGCCATGATGCTGACAAATTGTTTTTCTTGAAAGAATCAAGGCTACGAGGACCCAAATCAGCTGTGCTAGTTGTGATAGCATCTAATACCTGGAGTGCAAATTTAGTAAGAAACAATCCACTCACAGAACAACCGACAGAAAATGAATAATACTCAAGTTTTATAGACTTAAGACTTGCCTCTTTCGAGAAAAGAGATCTAAGAGATTGCATTGCTAAACGTTCCCTCCAGTCAAGATTCTGCAAAAGGAGAAAAAGAAAAAAACAATCAATTAAACAACATTCTTACTTCTGTTAAAACTACAAGCAGACAGATATATAGTTTTGAGCCCACCTGCTTCACAGAAGCATTTGAATAATCTGGAGTAATAGAAAAGTAAGCTCCATCAGATAACAGATCACAGGTAATGATATCTAACAGAATTAAAAGACACTAACAGTTGAGACCAAAGCTTGATAATATAGATACCTATACTATTCCTCTATCTGTATAAACAAAGACCAATTTTGCTAGTCTAGGAAAATAGCATTTGTCCGAAGATCATCAGTGCCACTCCATTGGGGACATAAAGGGTAAATTATTCAAATAGTCTCAATTCCCTTAGTATCTCTGGATCTTTACATGAATCTGAAAATGTATAAGCTATAGCCATACCGTTTGACGAATCGATGTATACTCCTCGGCCTACAAAGAAGACAAGAGGAGCGAAAACACAGAAAAAGACGAGGAGCGCAAGCACAGATCGAGATCCACCACCACTTCCTCTAATCCGGTGAACTCCAGATAGCCCTCGCTTCAGCGCCATCTCTATCAAAAAAATTCATAAAAATAACCCTAAAATTAAGTAACGAACCGCGGAAGCAACCGGACAATGGAGGAGGGAGAGAGCAGGAGAAAAATAAATCATACTCGAAATCTATAAGCGATAAGGTGAGATTTGAGAAGAATCCAGCGTTCACAAAGGCTTCAGAAGCAACAGACTAAAACGCCATTGCCTATTTTACCAACCATTGGCGAGATCTGAGAACTCGAGGACGAAAAGACAACTCAAAATGAGAAAGCGAGAGCAGAAGAGTGTTGAATAACAATGGCTCCGAAGATTGAAGAAGATGATTGATATCAAATAGAGAAAACGTTGATCTACCGACAATTAACCAATCGCTATCAACGCCAAAATTTGAGGCCTTTTTTCTTCTTCTTGCAGAGAAGAACCTCACGCATACTCAACAGAGATCTCTTTATTGATTACAAATTTACGAATCTCTTATCCGGTTAAATCGAATTCAATTTAAACCGACATCATACCGCTCAATTCCGACCTCAATCCAATTATATACAAATTCGAAGGCCAAGCCGAATGAAGATATGGGCTTTCGAAAATATTTGTGGCTCCTTTTTTTTTAAACGAAAAGAAATTGTAACCTTCTAACTCATGCAGAAGGTCTAAACGGTTCGCTAAGGTTAACAGTGGTATTCATTATATATAAGGCAATAAGTTGTAACCCTAGAAGCGTCTCTCGCCTATCGTTGCCGTTGCTCCTATCGTTGCCGTCGTCTCTTCTGAATTTTAGCGAAGATGGTTAGTTCTTCCACTCGATTCTCTTCTTCGTCTCTCCGATTACAACTCCTGATTTGATTTTGTTATCGAGATATGAATCCTTTAGTGAAATTTTAAGCCACTTGAGAGATTATTTATCTCCGTTGTGTAAATTCTCGTTTGATCTCTTCTTCCATAACGTCAGGTTATGTGAAATGCTGATCCTTAATCAAGATTAAGGAAGTGGAATTAGGTGGTTAGAAGTGTGGATTTTGTCATTTGATTGATCTAATTTGGAGCAAGCTGTTTGTTTATTGATGGAATCTTGTTTACTGATGTGGAACAGGTTCTTCAAAACGATATCGATCTTCTCAACCCTCCAGCTGAGCTTGAGAAGAGGAAGCACAAGCTCAAGCGTCTTGTTCAGTCACCAAACTCCTTTTTCATGGTAATAATATTTTAAACCTTTCGCCTTTTTTCCAACCCTTTAGCAACCAAATCTCTTATGATTTGAATTGAAAGTTTGGAGTTTGTGCTCTGATTATAGCTTATGGTGCTAAATCATTGAGACACGGCAATGATATCAAACCCTTTTGCTGCTTTAGATTCTTCTAAAACGAATTGTATCTATCTAATCTATAATATAGTTTTTGATCTGATTCTCATTTATGTCCTAAACATATGTTACTTGTGGATTCTGATTGTTCTTTCCTTTGCTTTTTATCTTACTGCAGGATGTGAAGTGCCAAGGTTGCTTCAACATGTAAGATCTTTTATTATCTTTTCCTATACTTATTATACACATAAACTAAGCGCTTCTGTCTTTCGAAATTGCAGCACGACTGTTTTCAGTCACTCACAGACGGTTGTGGTATGTGGAAACTGCCAGACAGTTTTGTGCCAGCCTACAGGAGGAAAGGCTAGGCTCACAGAAGGATGCTCTTTCAGGAAGAAGGGAGATTAATTAAAGTAATCAAGTAAACTCGAGGCTGGTTTATTTTATGTTCTTTTTTTGCTGTTGGCTATTATGAATTTTGGTTATCTCTTATAAAAGCAACTCTTTGGAGGTAGAAGAATCATGTGTTGGTGTTTGGATTTTAAGTTGGCTATGTTGTTGTCTGGATTTTAACAAGTTTTGGGTTTTAAGTTAATTAAGCAGAGCTCTTACTCGTACGTTTACTGCTTCAACTTTATCATCTGCTACATTTGTTACTTAACTTTGATCTAGGATTCGTAGCAGCATGTGTCACAGAACTACACAAGGATGGGTACTAACAAATTTGCCATCACAAAAGAACCAATATAACATCCAAACGCATACATACGGACATATATGTATACGCAGAAAAGTACAGAAGCTCTTTGTCAATTTTAAGCTTTGTGCATCTGTAGATAATCATCAATGACCGACAGTGCAGACGAACGATATCCGGACCCAAAGAGGTTATAGTGGTTCAAGTCATGATACAACAAGTAAAGATCTCTCATCTTCTCAAACTCTGGTTGTTTTGGCATTACCTGGAGGAAGTCAAAGAAACAAAACAAGAACCGAGGAAACTAGGTTCTGTATCAGAGGAGTTTTACGTGATGCAGAAAAAGGAGACTTTGTGGAACCTCGAAATAGGCATTGTAGAAAGATTCTCCAAACCCTGTACACCACAACATACCAAAATCTGCCTCACTATGCCCATCTGTGGTAAAATTATACGGTAAATGAGATCAAATCACATTTGAAAATGGTAATATATCAAGAAATTATGAATGAATAGTTACAGTAACATGCAGGATCAAGAATGAGAGGTTCGCCGCTGTTATCGTATGTGATATTCCCGCTCCAGAGATCACCATGTACCAAACACGGTTCTATGACCACATTCTCAAAGAGAGGTGTCAGGTGTTGTATCAGTTTATGACCTGTTCAAAGATTGTTTCAAATGTATTAAACCAATACCTATGCATAAGGTTAATAAGCACAGAGCACAGAAAAATAAACCTTTCTCATAAATTGCAGAGTCACCATATCGATCCCTAGCTAACTTTAGTTGGTAGCCTAATCTCTTCGCTCCATAAAATTCAATCCAATCCGAGGACCACGTATTGATCTGCGGGTTACTAAAATGGGAACATTGCATAGGTAAGTTTCTGAGAACACAGAGAGTGAATCAAGGAAACTATAATTTCAAAATGGGAATAAATCTACCTGCCAATAGTGTTGTCAACCTCAAACCCGAAGCCTTTTGAAGATTTTCCGGCTTTATGCATCTCAGCTAGCTTCCTTCCTAATTCAGCCTGATGACTAATAACCATGAACCCATGAAAGTAAAGCGAAAATGAGCCATATATATAGGCGCTAGCTGATGACTAATAACCATGAACCCATGACTAATAACCATGAACCCATGAACAAATGAACCAATATTGGCTCACCTGGTTGCCTCTTGATCCCCCAAAATCTATAAATTCCATGATAATAAAAGATCCACCTGTTAGTAATTCCCCAACCTGTTAATGTTTTCAATAAAGTATCTATGTTCAGGCGTCTGAAGACTAGAAAAGACTACAGAAATAAGAAAATAGTGTTTTCACTTGCTTTATGTGGCTTCGGTACACGGATTGTTCTGGTTTCATACACAGCCTCAAGACCAAGAGCTTCTCCTTCTAACATGGCAGGTCAAATATTCCTATACAAGTGTTAAGAGAAAATTTTGATTGGGAATGAATATCAGAAAGGTCAAGTGATATCCCAGAAAATTACTAAAACCATTGGCATCATTCTCACCTGTTAGTTTTAACGAAGAAAGAACCAGCATCAGTCTGATAATGGCTTGCAAGATTAATACATCCACCACCAACAGAACCAATCTTTGTGATTTGGGTCGCTTTTCCCTCTGTAAGAATCCAATTACGAATTGGATCTTCACTCATGGCAGCCACTACACAAAGTGTAGACACAATCAATGAAACCGTGGATTTTAGTCTTCAGTGAAATCTACATAGTAAGAACACATTTATCGATCAAAGATTCAACTGAATTATAACAGTAACTAAAACTTTCTCTGTTGACATTAGAGAAATCCATAATTCGTAAATTTGCCTCCATAATCAACATCACTCTCATAAGCTAAAGAGAACTTACTAACAAACTTTCTAGGTCGAGTGAAGTTGCAAAGAAGAGGATTAGTCCAAGCAGAGCAGCAAAGACCAAGAGCAGCCATCGCCATATTTTTCTCCGGCTTTGATGGGTAATCTTCTTCTGGCCGTCATTTACTTAATTTACCGGAAGAGGACTGTTTGGATTCAACGCTAACTTCATTCCCATATCGTATAAACTTTAAAGCCCTGATAAAAATGGAGTGTTTGGATTAAGGCTAACTTCATCATTGTATAAACATCAAAACCCAGCTAAAAGAAAGTCTAGTGTAACACCCGCGTTCCACAGACCATTTTGGGTGATTCCTGACAAATCTAAAGAATGTGTCGAACGGTGGGAAGGTTTGCTCTGGGTGAGTAAATAATTGATAGGATCCAAACGATTGAAAGATTTAGTAAAAACTAAGGTTTGTAGTACGAACCATCTAAATAGCTCTGTAGACACCTAGCTGCGTAAGCAGGTTCGGATAAAAGTTAGGTAATTGCATAGCCAAATAGTTGCATGAGCTGGTTGAGCTCAGAGCAAGCCGTCAGCTGCGTGAGATACTCCTTGGCGGGTCAAAAGTTGACCAACCAAGTGACGTGTTTCCCCCCAAAAGAAACCCTTGGGCGAAGTTCTTGAGCATACCCAAAGGTAAAGGAAATTTTGGGTAAGCCAGCGCCTATATATATGGTTCATTTTCGCCCTTTGGTGGAGCAAACACAAGAAAGTTAAAAATAAAAATAAAAAAGAGAAACTAATTAGTCACAAGCAAGGATCTAGAAGCTTCGCCTCATTGAGCAAAGAATACATCCACAAAGAAGGTAACGTCAAGAGGTGTCAGAATCAATTCGGCAAAGGTGAGTGCTGACCGCAGATGTAACTTGGATCGATTCTAACATAGATTCTTTAAGTCTAACGATTAAGGGTTATCACGATTATTGCTTATTCATATCGTGACATTGTGTGGTCACGAAATGTACATGTCGGATTGAAATCTGATTCGGAGCTATGCTTGACGGCCATGTTATTGCAAGGCATGGTTGAATCAAAGAAAGAGTTTTGATAGTCTTTGGTACTTCGTTGGTTCAGATAGTGTCCTAACATGCATCACAACTCACTTGATTGAATGGAATCTTGGATCTGATTCCTTATTGGACCCATTGGAACAGAATGATTCGTTCACTAAGCGTGAATTGTACTTATGGAGTCTGTTTGGAATGTAGATGAGAACATTTCCCATGGAAAGAACTCTAAGGACTAGTCAAAGGCGGGACCATGGCAAAGGAAAGGAAGTGATGGTGTATATATGGGTAATTGGTCTAGTTCAACGTTATGTGTAGCCTTTTTAGTAACAATATTATTGTACTAACACTTGCTACTGTTTAAGTATCAAATTAGCCTATTCACTTAAATGAATGCGCTGGAAAATTATAGGAAATTCGGGAACCCTATATGTTCAGTAAGTGATCGGTTTGAACCTTCTTGCGGACTGTATGGTCGTAGGGTGGGGCGATCTAATTGATACTTGCCCCCTTATCGCATAGCGTTGACGATATGAGGCACCATAATTGGTAACAGAGCATCACCGGTCCTAGGATAAGTCATTTTATGCACTAACAGTTTAGAATGTGTAAGCAACATCCTTTCATCGCCAAGGTATCCCGGTAAATGAATGAGTTCTATGAGTGTAAAATGCAAGAAAACTAATGTGGGTCTAACATTTCTTGGTCCTTGTAGATGGCTAAAAATAATCAGGATATGACAAGGAATGTCGATGAGGAACATGTACAGAACCAAGAACATTCAAGGAATGTGAGAATGGCCGAGAACAAAACAAATGCGGCTCAAGAGGGAGTTGTTGTGACTGCAAGTATTGCGACTATTGTACGTTTGAAGCAGTACTGGGATATTTGCTCAAGTCCTATCTAGATTACCACATTTTCTCCTGCCATAAATACCCAACTTTCGGTGAACGTAGAACAGTTGGTGAATGTTAAAGAAGAAGTTCAATCAACTGACAACTCATCGTACGTAAGGATAATGGAGCATATGCAAAGATTGGGCACCAAATGTTTCTCTGGTGGTCCCAAGCTGATCATTACGAATGAATGGATGAGTAGGCTCCAAAGGAACTTCGATTCCATTCGTAGTCCAGAAGAATTTACGAAAGATATTACAATATATCACCTGAAAGGCCAAGAACATTTGTGGTGGCGTAGTATAATAGGCCAAAAAGCGAATCAAAATTGTAGTTAGGAATCCTTCTGGAAAGAGTTGAGGATGAAATATTTTCCAGTATAGGCATTGGATAGACTCGATGAGGCTTTTACAAGTCTTACCCAAGTCTCGATGAACACAAAAGAATACAAGAATGAGTTTAACAATCTCAAGAAATATTGGGACATGAAATGGAAGAGGAAAATATGCATGTCCGTCGTTTCATGTGTGGATTGAAAATTCAACTTCACAAGATTTGCTTAGTTTGGAATTACACCTCTGTGTCCGAGCTTGTAGAGAAGGTGGCCCAATTAGAAGGTGAACTGGAGGGGGAAAATAATATCGATCAAGAAAGGAAAGTTGTTACCACTGATACGCCAACTTAGTTAGGAAGTGTAAACAAGTTAGGGAATAAGAAAGGGAACAAGGATTACATGGGTTAAGGAAAATGCACTACTTGTGCAACCTATGGGAAAAGTCACATGGACATATGTAAGGTATCGTCCAAATAGTGTTATCAGTGTGGAAGTCTTGAGGATAAAGCTCGAGAATGCCCAGTACCGGACACACAAGTAAAGAGCGAGGGATCCGAAAAAAGGAAGTGTTACCATTATGAAGAAAGCATACATTTTAAGGAAAATTGTCTAAAGTTGATGCAGCCTAGGAGAAACAAGCAAACGATGGGTTGCTACCTCCGCCAAATAGGCAAGTTGTATCACCAAGAGTGTACAAGGTGGCCTCAAAGTCATCCAAGCCAAGTACATTTTAGTCGATCACTAGGGACTCCTATCAGTCACCTAAGTATTTCATATCGCATTGCATATTGCATGTATACGAGTCTTAGCATTTTAGGTGGATGCGTATGAACCCTTGTTATGGGTGGAATGACGACCTATGTGATCTTTGATTCTGAGGCATCACATTGTTTTGTGCACCCACGAATGGTAAAGAATGACAGATTCCAGAAGGAACCCGGGAACCATTATACTCTAATCCAAATAGCTGGTGGACAATTGATGGAAGCCCTTAGATTGGTTTGAAACCTTTCAGTGTCAATCAAACGGGTAAATATGCCAGCGGACCTTTTGATTTGTCCTTAAAGGATTATATTATAATTCTAAGAATAGATTAGCTCAAGAAGTATAAAGCCCACTTAGACTATCACCGTGCCAGAGTCAAGTTCGATAATGATGGGAAGGTATTGGTTTATCAGGGAGTCTGGCCCATTTCGGGAAGTTTGATTATCTCGGCTATTCAGGCAGAACGGATGGTTGAGCAGGGTTGTGAAGTGTACTTAGATATAATCATTACAACGGAAGTTGGGTTAAACCCTGGACTTAAGAACATTCTAGAGGTGAATAAGTTCGAGGATGTGTTCTAGTCATAGATCGGTCTACCACCAGCTTGATCTGATTCGTTCATTATTGAGTTGGAACCGAAAACAACTCCAATATTTAAGGCACCTTACAGTATGGCTCTAGCTCAACTGGTTGAATTAAAGAAGCCACTAAGTGATTTGATGGATACATGATTCATGTGGCCGAGTGCTTCAGCTTTGGGTGCACCAGTAATATTCGTGAAAGGGAAAGATGGAAGCTTCTGATTATGCATTGATTACTGCATTCTGAACATAACCACAATAAAAAAGACAAGTACCTCTTCCACGGATTGATGAGTTGTTGGATCAGCTTTGAGGCGCTACGTGGTTCTCCAAGATTGATCTGGCTTTAGGTTACCATCAGATCTCTATTGCATAATAATACATTTGGAAGATAGCTTTCTGGACGAGGTATGAACATTATGATTTCGTGTTCCTACCTTTTAGGCTGACTAATGCGCCAGTGGCTTTCATGAAACTCATGAACGACATATTCCGAGAATCCTTGGACGAGTTTGTAATCATCTTCATAGATGGTATCCTGGTTTACTCTAAGCATAAATAAGAGCATCAAATTCAGTTGGATAAGATCTTGGGTAAGCTGCGGGAACATAAGTTGTTTGCCAAGTCGAGAAAATGTAACTTTTAGCAAAGGGAAGTTGGATTTTTAGGTCATGTGGTCTCAGACCAGGGAGTGTCTGTCGACCTAGATAAGATCAAAGCCATTTCAGACTGGCCTAGACCCTTGACAACATCAGAGATCCAAAGTTTCTTTGGCCTAGCTAGATATTATTGTCGTTTTGTCAAAGGTTTTGCAAGCATGACACAACTAATGACTCGACTTACCAAGAAGGATGTCACGTATATGTGGACCGTGGAATATGAACAGAGTTTTTGGAAATTGAGGGAGATGCTCACGAGTACTCCAGTCTTAGCCTTGCTCGAACCAGATGAACCGTATGTGGTATACATATATGCATCACAGATGGGTCTTGGGTGTGTCCTGATGCAAAATGGGTGGGTCATTACATGTGCTTCGAGGCAACTAAGGAATCATGAAGTAAACTACCCCACCCACAACTTGGAAATGGTTGTAGTAGTATTCGCCTTGAAGATGTGGTGATCCTTCCTACAAGTTGGAATGATAAGATAGATGGAACTGGTTGCGGATTATGAGTTGGACGTAGTATACCATCCATGTATCACTAATCAAGCTGCTTGTAGATGTTCTAAGTGGGAAGAGGGTTTTGGTAAAGATTGGAAATAATATAGAAGATCTGGTTAGTATGGTCGGGACATTGAGTCTTGCAGCCTTGATAGTTGATGAAGAGTCGTTGGGCTTGGAAGCTGCGAAACAAGCTGACTTATTGAGTCGGGTCCAGGTTACTCAAGAAAAGGATGTGAACTTAACCACCATTACAAGGAACAACAAGACCGCCAGTCCAAAAGGACCATCCAAACACTCGAAGACTTACTATGGTGAGTGTGTTGGATTGGGGCAGTAAGTGGGAAGATTACTCACCCTTTGCCGAGTTTGCGTACAACAACAACTTCCATGCTAGGATTGGAATGTCTCCATATGAAGCCTTGTACGGACGGTTGTGTAGTTACCCATTATGATGGACTCAAGTGGGGGAACATAGTGCATATGGCTGTGACTTTGTGGAGGAGCCAACAGACATGATCCGTACATTAAAGCTAAATATGAAAGCAGCCTAAGATAGACAAAAGAGCTACGCTGACAAGAGAAAGAAATAGCTCGAGTTCGCAGTGAACGACTTTGTATACATTAGGACGGTCACATATAAAGGAAAAGAATGGTTGGCTCGGTTAGCTAAGTTAAGCCTAAGATTCATGGGTCCGTATAAGATTCTAGAACGGATCGGACGAGTTTCCTATAAGGAGGGACAACCATTAGAACTGAAAGCGTTTCATAACGTGTTCCATGTATCCATGCCAAGCAAATGCATTGGCAGTGGAGAACAAGTAGTAGTCGAACCCTCGAAAGATTTAAAGTGAAATTTCTTTGTCGAAGTCAGACTATTATGGATCATAAGCCGGAAAATCAAGGCAGATCGCAGGAAATATGTCAAATGATCCAAGTGGAATGAGATTATGATGGAACCAGCAAAGTAACGTGGAACCAGAATTATTAATACGTGAGAAGTTTCCTAAGTGGTTCGAGAAGCAGGAAGTCAACTCCATTAAATCCTAGATTCAAAGACGAATCTCCTCTAGGTAAAAGAGAATTGTAACACCCTCGTTCCTCAAACCATTCCAGGTGGTTCCGAGCAAGTCCAAGGAATGTGTCGAACGGTTGGGAAGGGTTGCTCTGGGTGAGTAAGTACTTGATGGAATTTGAATGATTGAAAGAATTAGTGAATACTAAATCTTATAGTATGAACCATCCAAGTAGCTCTGTAGGCATCCAGTCGCGTGAGTAAGTTTGGATAAGAGCTAGGTAGCTACGTAACCACGTAGTTGCGTGAACAGGTTTAGCTCAGAGGAAGCCCAAAGACAAAAGAAAACCCCTAAGTAAAGTTCTTGAGCATGCCCAAAGACAAAAGAAACTTTGAGCAAGCCATCGCCTATATGTATGACTCATTCTCGCTCTTTGGTGGAGTACACACAAGAAAGTAAGAGACAAAATAAAAAGAGAGACTAAGGAGTCACAAACAAGGATCTAAAGAAGGTTCGTCTCATTGAGCACATTATACATCTTCAAAGAAGGTTATTGTGCAAATTCGGGTAGTATCAAGAGGTGTTATAATCAATTCAGCAAAAGTGTGTGTTGAACGCAAATGTAATTTGGGTCGGTTCTAACAGATTCTTAAGTCTAATGAGTAAGGGTTATCACGATTATTTCTTATTCATATTGTGACATTGTTTGGTCGGGAAGTGTCTAGGTCAAATCGATTTGGAGCCAAACTTGACGGCCATGTTATGGCGAGGCATAGTTGAATCAAAGGAAGATTTTTGATAGTTCAAAATACTTCGTCGTTTCAATTAGTGTCCTAATATGCATCACATTGACTTGATGGAATGGACTGTTGAATACGATTCCTTATTGGAACATAATGATCCGTTCACTAAGCGTGAATTCTATTTATGGAGTTTGTCCAATTGAATGTAGGTGAGAACATTTCCCACGGAAAGAATTCTAAAGAGTAGTCAAGGGGGAGACCATGGCGAAAGGAAGCAAATGATGGTGTATATATGGGTAATTGATTTAGCTCAACATTATGTGTAGTCTTTTTAGTAACAATATTATTGTACTAGCACTTATTCATAAATAAATGAAACCGTTTAAGTATCAAATAAGCCTATTGCGCTGAAAAATGCTAGAAAAAATTAGGAAGTCCTATTTGTTCAGTAAGTAATTGGCTTGAGCCTTCCTACAGATTGTGTGACCGTAAAATGAGATGATCTAGTTAATGCTTGCTCCAAATCGTATATAGTTGATTATATGGGGCCCACACCAAGCCCATTAAAAGTGCCAAAAACTAACTCGGCTCATTAATTTAATAAAACGCACCGTTCGGTTGGGACTGTATCCTAAGTCCTCGATTAGTGTGCCACATGTGTATCTCACTTGCCTATGGATGATGTGGCAATATGGACTGTGGTGTGCACGTAAGAGCATCAGCATTAGAGAACTCCATGGGGGTTCTCGGAAAACAGAAAAAAAAAAAAAATTGAGAAAACGCGGAGCCAATCAGGGTCCGCCACGTGGCGGACCCATCCCTCGCAGGCTCTTATCTAAAAGTTGGGACGCCACGTGGCAGATCCTGATTGGCTCCGCGTTTTTTCAATTTTTTTTTTTTGGTCCCCTAAGAAGCCCTTTCCCTGAACATCTAATGCTGCTCTAACGTTTAAAAATGATGTGTAGGTCCCGCGGATCTCTTTTCTGACAGATCGACGGTTAGAAATTAACGCGATAAGAAAATTAGATGGTTAATCGAACGGTGCGTTTTGTTTCTTTATAAGGAATGAAATCAAGAGAGAAACACGCCTTTTATGATAAGCGTGGAACGAAGATTGACATCACAAGTAAGAACAGCTTACTCTGTTCCAAAAACTAAGGAACTGATTCTCGGATCTCCGTTAGTCTTCTGGGTATTGCGTCGTGTTTGAAGGCTATATCGCTCTCAATTGTATAATTGTCTTGGTAAATGAAATTCCAATTTCTGTAATTTGGAAATTTCGCACGCGTTAATTCTGACGTTCATTTCATTTCGTAAAGATGTTGATTGCATTGTTGTGAATTTATAGTCTTTGTAGTTGTTGATGAAGTTAATATTCTGGCTTGAATTTCATAAAAGCTAGCATTTTCCATATTTTTTTCATTGTTTTAACGTGGCTTGCGATATAATTATTTAAAGGGTCAATTTTGCTACAGCTCTAACGTTTTTCTGGGTTCAATTTAGAAGGGAACAATAAAGGATCTTATGGAATCTGTTTCTGGATGTTGTTTCATAGTTTACTTTTTGACCTAATGTATAAGATGAAGTGATGTTGAATCTTGGGTTCTATGTTGTTGGTTTTTGACAGAGGAAGCATGACTACATTGGATTTGTCCAGAGCCGAGCTTGCTCTTATAGTCCTTTATTTGAACAAAGCTGAGGCTAGAGATAAGATATGCAGAGCTATACAGTATGGCTCCAAATTCTTGAGCGGTGGGCAACCTGGTACTGCTCAAACAGTTGACAAAAACACCAGTTTGGCTAGAAAAGTTTTCCGTCTTTTCAAGGTCATGCCTCTATTGTTTCATCTCTGTCCTTTTTGTTTAAGATTTGGGATTAACTTAATTGTGTTACTGCTTTCTTATGTTTGGATTTCTGATTATAAAATGGCTTCAAATGTGCAGTTTGTTAATGATTTCCATGGCTTAATCAGCCCCGTGCCTAAAGGGACTCCACTTCCTCTTGTTTTACTCGGGAAGGTACCAAAAAGATGTTGAATTCTTACAACATTTTTTTGTTTTGATTCAATCTTTTAACTGTTTCTTGTCTGTTTGATCGTTCAGTCGAAGAATGCACTCTTGTTTACCTTCTTGTTTCTTGATCAAATCGTCTGGCTTGGTAGATCTGGTATATACAAGGTGAGCATTATATAAGGCGACAGTCTGTATTGGTCTATTGAAACTTTGATGTTTTATTTACTATGATGCTAAGTGACCATTTTTGTGCAATCACATCGTAGAACAAAGAAAGAGCTGAATTGCTTGGACGTATATCACTTTTCTGCTGGCTGGGATCATCAGTTTGTACAACAGCAGTCGAGGTTATTTAATCTCCTCTTTCTCGACATTTTGATTTACCCATGTATAAACATATATTGATGTTGATCTTTCCATGTATATCAAGATTTGTGAGCTTGGAAGGCTCTCTTCATCCATGAAGAAGATGGAAAAGGAACTCAAAGATAGTGAAAAGAATCACGTAAAAGCTCTCCTCTAATCTCTCTCATCGATCTTTCTCTATCTTGATGAAAACTCATTCCCTTTTAAAAAACGCAGAATGAGCTGTATCGTGCTAAGCTTCAGAAGTCAAATGACAGAACTCTAGCTTTGATTAAGTCAAGCATGGACATTGTTGCCGCCATTGGTCTGCTTCAATTAGCTCCAAAGACTGTTTCTCCTCGGGTCACTGGCACTTTCGGCTTTACGACCTCGCTTATCTCTTGTTATCAGGTAAACTCTCCTTCTTTCTTTCCACAAACCCATTTCCAAGTTCACATATTTCGTCCGATCTGTATAAAAGTTCTCACCATTTTTTACTTTTGTAATTGCACAGTTGCTTCCGCCACGCCCCAAGTTCAAGACACCTTGAAGCAAGAAGATGCTTGTTCTCTAGGCCTTCAGAATAATTGTTTCATATTCTTTAGAAAACCTACTGTGTTTAGGTAGTCTCTGGAGTCTCTGTTACTCCTTTGGATGAATTTGCTGCTCTAATACTCCTTTGCAAGAATAATGATAACTCTTTTTTAAATAAATTGAATATGATTCTTTCTCAAGGTTCTTGATTAAACTTGTGTCTGCGTCTCATTCTCAACAAGGCTCTGTTTCTACATAGTGGAAGGGGAAGCATTCTATAAGTTTTGAGCAAATTCTGTAAAAGCAAGAAGTGTAATAATCTCTAAACGGAGAAAAAATTGTATTCACAATCACGACCACCTTGTAACTACAGACAAAACTAGAGACAACCCAACCATGTGTTCACAAGTTCCAGATCTGAGACTGAAGATGCAGCTCAGATCAAGACAAAGCCAGTATTGTGAATGTTTCACTGAAAGATTCGCTCACTCTTTACAACATTCTCACTCTATCTCTACAACACTATTCTGATCCAGTGACTTCTTTTGCACATTTTTAGGTAATATAAGAACAGAGTCTATGCATAAACCACCTTTCGTGTGAGTGCAATCGATTTGAATCATCGAAAATTTGATTCCTGTTGAAGTATTGGGATTTGTTACTTTGAAATCTCCAACTTGATAGTGACACCAGGTTCCAGGGTTGTTGTCCAGATAACAAAGTGAAACAGCTTGTTGGTTGTCTGAAGTGGAAAGCTGGAACCTCACAGGTTTTATGTCCCATCCATGAATGTGTTCAGTGTTGCAGATTCTCCTCCCAAGCCTCTTCGATATTTTACCGAGCTGGATACGGAAGAAGAGACTGTATGTTCCAGTTGGAAACTGGATCTCAAATTCTCCTCCTACTTCAAACCACCATGTCTGTTGTACATATGCAACTGACTGGAACCTGCAGATAAATTTTACAAGAGATTACTCATCGATCACTAGTAATTTAAGATTTTAGGTACAAGCTAATTGCAGCATTAAAGCTTTTTTCTTTTGTTGAAACTGGTCAACACGATTTTATGAGCGAAATCAAGTAAAGAACATGGTCAAAAACAACTTATTTTTTTTTAAACAAAAGCACAGCTGTTTCGTAAAGTTTGGATTACCTGGATTCATCAGTTGGGATATGATTCCAGTATCTCCTATCATCAATTCCAGTGATCCTTAGTGCCTTCGAAGAAATCAATAAACAAAGACGACCACTCTTCTTATCTATCCACAATTCCTGCTCAATCAAGCATAAGAAGTTAGAAAATATGAAAACTTTGTTTCTTAAAAAAATATAAAAGATACAAAGAGATAGATTTACAAAGGGAACAAAATTTTCAACCTTGGTGCCACCGTCGAAGAGAGTGGGCCGGCTAAGCTTTGCATAAAGATCTTTCTTTATTAATTTCCTGAGAGTAATATCATCAAACACCTTCTGTGCAATAACAACTTCATAATTCGAAGGCAACTTTGACTCCCAAATAAAATCAGCTGACGAAGCACGACGAAACACCCTGTTGAGACGAGCAAGCCGACAAATCTCCGGTGGATCAAGCCGTGTCATAATTAACGCTATACAATTCTCCGGTAAATCCACCAATCTAAGTTTCCTCGAGTAAACATCTATATTCCGGTCAAACTCCGGCACACCACCAGATATATTCGCTCCCATACTCACACCAATAAATGGATAAAGCCTTTCCGTATCAACCCAAAAATATAAACTTTGATTGCATGGCCGCGGAAAATCGAAAAAAAAAATAGAACTTGATATGACAGAATTTAACCAAAATTGATAAACGAACTCAAAAGCAAAAAAGAAGGTTTTTTATACGGTTTTAAACATAAAAGAGAATACAAATACGAAAGCAACCTTAATAAAGAAGAATAAATTCACTGTATGAATTTCTGATAATTATCAAAGATCAATTCTAACAGATTTATATATATATATATATCCTGCAGTGTACTATGCGTATCTACTACATCTTGAGTTTTGTAAATATATTTGTCGTGGTCCGGTTTAATTCGATTGGATATGGTTTAGACAAAAGTGATCATAAGTTGACCACTTGGCCTAATCGTTTTTTCAGTGCGTTTCACACGTTGTAGTGCGTTAAGCAATTTTTAACCAAAACACCCGGCAAAGTTTTTTGTGTAGTAACGTGGATTTTTTTATTAGAAGAAAGATTATAATCATTTTATCAATTAAGATTTTTTCCTAACTATTGAATCCATAAAATCCAATTTATAATTCTGAATCCACTTTTAAAACTTGCATCGGTTTAATTCCTATAATATAAATATCATAAGTGAACTTAGTTAAAGCATTTTTCCGATCTACAAAATTTTATTTATAATTTTAACAATTACACTCTAAATTTCATTGCATAGAACTATATGTTATGTTATGTTGTAAGTGGCATTTAGTCTAGTGGCAGGTGGTAAGTCTACAAGAGGCATGTGCACTTGCACATCCTAGGATCGAGTTTCCCTGTTTGTATTTGCAAGAACTTGGCTAATGGGCCTGTCATTTGGCCAATGTGAAAAAAAAAATTTATATGTTACGTAATTAATGAAGTTGAATTCAGGTAGACGTGGCACATATTGCATAATTTACTTTGCTATTTGGAATCCAATTCCAGTTGAGAAGTTGTAGAGATGGACACTTTACAATAAACATTTTCTCATTTATAAATTTGTTTATTTGAAATAGAATATAATTAAGAATAATATTTTAATTTGCTGAGTTTTATATATACAATGCTGAGCCCACTTTATCCTATTTTTTGTTGTTTATTTAGAAAGGTATGGATATGGGCGTTTGGTTACGATGATGAATCATCTTATAACGGTGGAGCTTAATGAATATTATTAGTGTATTATTAAAGTTTTTCATTGGAAAATTTTCGATTCCAAAATGAATTATTGTAGTCAGCCAAGTAATGGTATTAAACTATTGTACGAACGTTCTACTTTTAGCCCGACGGTAATTCAACAGAAATAAAATTCTCAGATATCACATGCTTATGCATGTATGAAATTTTTGTGTTATTGCATTAGTTAGTGGATTATTAGTTTGCACAAGCACGTAGAAAACCAATCATGTAGAAAATCATTTACAAAGATGAATCACAGGACAATCTTTTAACATTACTAACGAGACAATATATTTTATAATTTAGAGTTCTAAAGATTAAATAAATAAAAGAATATCTAAACAAATTTTTTAATCTAGCAAAATTTTCGAGATAGGATGAGAATATTGATCGGTCACTCATCTAATTTCACCATTTCACCAACATCTGTAAAATATCCATACATCATGTTGTCACCTCTACTTTCGATATTTAGAAAAAGATTAGACACAAAAGCACCCATAATAAAACTTCAATTTTGGAATATATCGGGTGAAAATACATTTCATTTCACAAGCTTTCATACACACATTTTCCACATAATCCAGAAAACAAGCTTAGACTATCCAAAATTCATCTACAAATCAGCTCAAAGAAATATATTACTTGACAAAAAGATATTTTCTCGTTTACAAGTTTTATGATTATGTATTTACCAAACAAAAATAGTATTCTAGTCTTTATGAATATATGTATATATATATTATAATGTACTTTTGATCGAATGATTTCGTATGATAACATCATAGCTTTGTCTAGAGGATAATGTTTTGGACATTTGTCCTAAGTTACAACACAATAATCAATTTTAAAGATAACAGTTAAATAAAATTATGTTTATGATTTTTCTTTTCTTTTTGGTCTAAAATTTAATTTAATTAAGATAACTAGTGGTGCAGAAAATATTGAGAAAATTATTCAATAATTTCGATTAATTAAAATTTTGAGATCAACATTTCTTTATCAATTAATTAGGATTTATTTATTATCACTTTTATAAGATGTGTAGGACTTTTTTCCTAAATCTTTATACATTTGATTTTGAAATTGTTCAATACTCATTCACTAATTTCAAAATACAAAGAGATTATTTTTTGAAAACTTTAAACATTTTTTTAAAAAATTTCGTGTTTTTTTTTATTTGTGTTATTTTATCAAATAATTAGTTTTTAAAAAAATATTTAAATGTATTTAATAAGTTGATTATACAAGTTAGTGAATAAATTTATAAAATTTTTTTGTAAACTAGATTTTTTTTAATGAAAAAATTATGTATTTTAAATTTTAACAAAATACAATGATTTTGTTATAAGCTACTTTTTTTCCTCTAGCTTTCTAATAAAGTGAGCACGGTACTGGATAACATTAGTTAAGTTAGAGATGCATTAATTAAATCTATTTTGTGTTTGTGTTTGGACCTAAGTTGGGAAATTAACAAAAGCAAATTGTATTTGAAAATTTGGTAAAATTTGTAGAATGTGGCCACTGCGTAATGCAATAATTAAGAAATAAAATAAAGAAATGATGTCGGGGCTTGTGGTCGAGACAGTTTATCCACTTGGCTTACGTATCAACCAATCAGTACACAATTTACAACTTCCCACAGTTTAGGCTTACGTGGATCCAAGACACAGGTTGATCCAAGTCATTGTCTCTCGTCCCATACACCAGATTTTTTGACAATTAGAACAAAGTCACTCCTTATGTTTAAGGGCTGTGCATTTCCTTGTGTACTACCTCCATTTACATCCGATTGTACTTATTGATAACTCTTTAAGTTAATCGGAAACTACCGATACATTATAGAAAAACAAAACTTTGACTTTTTTAATCTTTATTGGTCATAATTAAATCGACAAAAATTAATATATAGGTAAAGCCCACACTTAACTGTTTTTTTTTGTATTAAGGAGGAATCAAACCCCTAATAATTTGTAAAGTGAATTAAATTACTAAAAACATAAAACTATTGGATTGAATTACATAGAGCATAGTGTATGCTAAAAAGCCAATAAATCTAGAGTGATTTGATGTGAACAATATACACTCAACCCTGTATTTAATTCAATCATTCATTACCTACTGTAATAGTTCAAAACTTTATAATCTGAAAGGGAAAAAATCAATTATTGGTGTTTACAATAAATAATGATGTTTTGAGTGAGGTTTTATCTTAAAAATATTAGTCTTACATCTGCTAAAGGTTGGGGAGAGACTCATTGATAGGAAGATAAGCCACATGTTTTAGAAATATATTCTCCCGTTTCATATTAGTTATCATTCTATTTATTTCATACATATTAAGAAAATAGTTAAATGTTCTATTATACCCTTGATTGACTATTAGAATTCCAAACCATTTAATACTTTATTTATTTAATTATGGGCACATGAAGTCATTTTATATTAAAAATGCATTGGAAAATGAAAATGACAATTAAAATGAAACAAAAAGTTTAAACTACAATGACAACTAATATGAAATGAAATGGAGGGAGTATTAAATAATGATACTTTGGAAACTGGTCTTAATTAGATTAGAAAGATTTCCTTTCGTGTCTGTTAGAGATAGATTTTTATTTGGCGAGTCTATACATTTTTCGTCATGACTTATGGAATTAAGATTTGTATATGACAAATAGAGCTACGAGAACGACGTTATATCTGAAAGTGATATCTATTTATACTCTTTCACTGATAGAATTAACTTCTAATCAATCAATTAATATTAATCAACCTAATAGATGACGTGAGTATATTTTAAATACTAAACTTGAGTATATCCAAGTCGACACATAGCTTTTTTGTAATAATTTAACACTTAACTATTCCGTAACACTCAAAAGTTGAACGACCAAATTATTGACAACGAAATCTATTGTTTATGGGACGACTAAACAAATCAATTTTATACAAGATTTAAGAATTAAACTCACAACGAAACAAATTACTGAAATGATTCCAGAAATCAAATTTGAGAGATGTAATAAGAAAACGAGAAAGAGTAAAAAGTTTCATCGCATTACTATAGAGTAACACATTGTTGTGATCACAAATCTTTGCTTGAACCTGAAGTTTATTTACTGTTGTTTAGTACCATCGTTCTCTGGAACGCTATTCACAGGCGTGGAAGAGCCACTACGTTTATTGGACTGACCTGTAATTGTTCTACCCATGAATCTTCCGGCTTTGCTCAATCCGCTACCCACAGCTCCAAAACCGCTGCCAACCATTCCAACACCCGAGCTCACTCCGGTCCCAACCAACCCGACTCCTGCACCAATCCCGGTCCCAACAAGCCCTACGCCAGCACCAACCCCACTTCCGACCATACCAACTGCATCCATTGTGCTACCTATCACACCAGCTTCCTTCAGTCTCTTCCTTTCTTCCATAATCTTTTTCTCGTCTTCTAATGCAGCCATTTGCTCTTCTTTGTTGAACTCATGATAATGTACCTTCCATTTATATCAATTTAGAAACTGGCAAACAGGAAAAAAAGTTTGGTTTATACTAGGGAAGATCCATACCTTAAGAGTTATTGTTCCTCTATCTTTCTTATCTTTTACTTTCAAAGTATCAAGTGAAGACAGCAGATTTAGCTCCATTTCTTTTGTAACCTCGGCTTCCAAACTGCTTAAGGGAAGTTTTACAAGTCCTAGACGCTCATCCTGGCCTACGTCTTTATCAAATACCTGTCCAAAAATAGAACGAAGAGAATAGTTAATGGTTGTAATGACAAATTTGAATAAGTATGAAGCATAGTTGCTTCAGATTGCAAACCTCTATAGTGAGCGACTGGGTTTCTTTGTCCTCTGCAATCAATTCGAATGTTTGGTCCCAAACAGGGTTCAGGTTGTTGTCTATTGCCTTTGTTTTATACTTGAATACAGGACGGATGTGGATAGTGGCATACGGGTCAGATTTTCCAATCAATTCCTTATTCTTCAAGTTAGTTGCTTTCACTACTGTTACTATAAGTTTTCCCTGTGGCTTAAGCTCCAAATCACTGGAAAAGAGAAAAGATAGAGACAATTTTCAAACTATAAGATGCTTTCTCAGTTCTCCCCCAAGTATATCAGAGGCGGAGAAAGGACAAAAGATTGGCAGAGGCAGGCAGAGTATTTGGGAGTGAGAAAACGCAAATGAATAACAAGCAGAACACACGAGTACCTTAAATCAACAGGAATACCACCAATGGGAACAACGATCCTATGAGGCCACTGAAGCATGTCTTTGACGATAGTATCCACAGTATCCTGACCAGAGAGAGAGAAGCAAAAAACTGTATGTAAGACCAAATGGGCATAATTATAACCTCAGGAAATTGCTTGATTTATCAGTAGAAGAACTTACATCAATCATATCAGATAGTCCAGGAATTGCTGTCAAGCTTCCACCAACAGCCTTCAGAGTGTAATCAATTCTTGGTTTTGGCTGATTTATCATATAAAAATTTTAGTCATTGTCAGATAGGAGAGTTGATATAATAAAAATGCATCTAATTCTGGATATTTCAGGATGTAATTACATCAGCAAGTAGAGCAACAACAACAGCAGATATACAAGGAATCTCATCCGCAAGTTGGAAGATGACACGAGCAACTGTGAAAACTTGAAGGTCCTTCAACTGTTTCAGCCAGAAACAAGTGTTAGTACCGATAATGTATCTTTATCGGGAGGCGATACTCAAGGCACAAACGTATACATTAATCTTATATTGTAGACAATTCAAACGACAACTAAAATATCTCTTTAGTAACCTGAATGGGTATGGAAGCAACAAGTGCTGTAACACCTAAAACGATATTGGGATCACCACCCCATCGTAGATCAACGTCCATTGTGACTTGACCTTCTTTGAAACTTTGAACTCGAATACCTGCAACAATGATTATTTATGCATACACTTAGGCTCATAGCAAACCTAGATAATAGGACAGCCTAAGGTTAAACAAAGTGTAAAAGAAAAAATTGCCATCACAAAAGATGATGTTTTCCACCATGCTTTACCTTCAATCTTTGGTGCTACGTTACCCAGAGTCAATTTGCTGAACTTCAGGGAAGTGATTCCTGGTGGTCTGTAATCTTCAAGCAGTGGTTCAACAGAATCTCTTATAACCATAGTTGCTGCCTGGAAAGTAATCATCATAACAAGGAAATTACAATTTTGATTGCCAAGCTGCATTATCACAATTGCTTTTCATTTCAACAAAGTGGACTTATCTACGGTGTCAATGAAAACTGGATTTATGTACCAGCAAAACAGTTACCAGTCAAAGAGCCCATTTGAGACAAACTAAACTTCACTCTTCTTCAATAATTTAACATTGTAGTAGAACTTGACAGTATAAGAACAGTCCTCTTCCTAAGATGCTTTCAGTTATCATAATTTAAGACGAATATGCTAATAGTCAGATAGGCACCTTCCAATCATCCACACGTGAAAACAATGTGCCTAGTATTGCAACAAAAGAAAATTAATCTCACCTCTGCAATAAATGGCCACATCTTACCCAGTAGTTTATTCAGCCATTTGACCTGAAAAAGATTAAATATAAAAAATTTAAGTTCGAAAAAAGTATTGGTTCCCTTGCTGAGACACTGAGTGTTGAAATTGTACTAGACTTGTTCCAAAATTAGAGACAGATAATATGGACGCAAAAATCAAATATTGTTGAATTCAAGGATAAAAGATCCAGAACTAGATAACTCCAGGCGGTACTAAAGCAAAAGAAATCTACATTACCTGTTCAAATGCTGGAAACGATATCCACTGTGGAAAATTATCCCCGCAAATTTTCTTCAAATCCTCTCTGCTAAGAGACCCTAGAAGTTTCATATCTACTGCCTGTCAGAAGACAAGTCTATAACAAGTCAATTATACAATATCGGAGGCCAAGAAACACCTCTACACTATTCAGAAGTTGCATTCTAAATCTGCTCCATGATACTGAGCAAGTAAAACAAACCATGTGACCCCTCTCACGAAGACAAATGGTTAAACAGCAAAATGGTGAGAGTGGTAGCCACCAGCTCGCTAAGTAAAATCAACAGATGGCACTAACTTGGTACATGAATGTCAATAATTACAAGTAGCAAAGGGGTTTTTCCGAGCCAAATTATTTGGGACAAGAGAAACTGAAATTGATTTCAGCCAATTCCATGACTGCAACAACCCGTCTATGTAGCACAATCACGCATTCAATTATCCCCAGTGATTCAATTTTAAGACCATCACGGATTTCAATCAATTGGAGGATATGAAGATTAATTTCAGGAATCCAAACAAGGAATTCAATCGAACCTTGGCGACTCGCTTAGAAGATCGATGCGTCATCATACGACTCCAGCCAGCCATAAGAGCTACGCCGAAGATAATCCCAAACAGGATACCAGATATCAACCCCATTTTCCTGCAAAACAACGGAAAAAACAACAAAATAAGCTCAGAAAACAGATCAGGAACGGGAAAAAACCCTAGAAATGGAGCCAGATGTGCAATCAGAACCTTTTGCGCCACTAAAAATATCGAAGGTCTGGATTATCGGCGAGAAGCGTCGGCAATTATTAATTTGGAGGGGATCGGTCAAGTGGAAGAATCAGAACAAATTAAGAACGCATTGAAGAATTGTTCTGGTAGACCAGAGAGCGAGTGAGATAATGGGGAAGAGAATCCGCGAGGCGAAAGAAACGGTTCTTTTCGAATAGAGGTTGTATTTAATTCATCTTCCGACCAACGCACAGTTAGTCCCCCATCATTTACATTTTCTCAAAATCTTCCATACTTTCATTTTACTCCATATTGTTGAATATTTAATTTCATATTTTAAATTTTTTTAGTATTTTAATATTTTGATTTAGAGGCAAATATAAGAAAGGAGATTATTAAGTTGTTTTTCCGAAAAAAAAGTTAACCATAGAAATTGGAGTTCTAAATATATATGTATGAGGTTAAAACTGGAGCGTGAGCAAAAATACAAGGACCAGTTTGAGAAACTAAAGATTCTGCCTCGTTAACGAGGCAACGAACGTTTTGATGAATCGATCCATGTTACTTGGTAAGAAAAAATATCTCAAAAGAGTTTTTTTTTTTGTCACTGTGTCTTAAGAGTTAAAGACGTGCTTTAACACAAACATCACATCTCCTACTCGAGCTGCGTTGACCGTTGACAATTGATGAACTAGGTCAATAGAATTTATACTTTTTAGTCTGGTTAGATACGCCAAATTGTGTGGTTATTTCAACATTATTGAACTTCAGTTTATACTCAATGTTGATTAAATGATTTTACGATTTGCATAAACGTTTCGGTTATTGCCATTCGGAGAAAATTAAATCAACAGTAAATGTACTAATTCGTTGTCACTCGTCAAAAGTTGATTTAAAAGTTTCATGTCAAAGTATTTTTCAAATAATTTTATCTTAGATAATTGGTTAAAGAATAAGAATATTAAGAATATCTTGTCGGTCGACCTCACATGCATACGTAAACAACACAAAATTGCCAACGAAACGTAATAATATCAGATGGAGATCATAGCAATAGCATTATCTCTGCTCCTCTGTTTCTTCATCTTCTTCTTCACCACCGGAAAATCCTGTTGCGGCGGAGGTGAAGCCAAAAAAAAAAACTGCCGAGTCTTCTAAGGCTCCCTTTACTTGATAACATCCTTCAAATCGGTGAAATGCCTCACAATTTAAGTCTCGATCTCTCGAAGATTTTAAGGAAGCGTGATGAGTCTTAAAGCCTTGTTCTTTAGCCACAGTGATCGATCATATCTTCACTAGAATCAGCAAAAGAGATGCTTAAACCACATGGTCATGTCTTTTCATACCGAGTCTCCAGTGATGTTCGGTTCGAGTCTCTGGTCATTATTAGCTTTCCTTTCTCTAGCTGCATCCTTTTTCTCGCTCAATTATTCGTTTTGGGTTCAATTTAGTTTTGTTCAGTACAATAGATAATAATACGTAGGGTTCCAAAGTAGAAGGTATTGGCGAAAACACTTTCTTCACGGAAGCGTCACAGAAACACTTTCTAACTCTTTTGCTAAGGATTTAAGGTTTGTAGGAACATCATTGGCTTTAAGGTTTGTGCTTCTCACGCTCTTGCTAAGGATTTGGACATGGACGGGACTTTGAGCTGATATTTCCTGGAATATCATTGGCTTTGAGGTTTGTGCTTTTCACGCTCTAAGGATTTGGACATGGACGAGACTTTCGGCCTTACCTTGCACAAACAGCCAAATTTTGTTCTGACATAATTTCCAAAGAATTAATATACCAATATATGTAATCAGTAGTCTTTCATAATCTGTTTTCTATTTTTAAAGCCCAAATTATCTGGTGCAGTGTTCATTAAATATATACTTACGACGGTTCCTAGCCTATATCGTACTGTAAAGAAACAGTAGTGTTTTTTTGGTTGAAAAGAAAAATTGTTACATAAGCTTTATTCCATAGAAGCTAACCAAGGAAGAAGAAGAGGAAGATGATCAGGTTTTAGGACCGTGGGCAGCGTATTTGAGGCTTGGGACGAAGAAGAAAAAAATGTAATTAGAAAATATCAATATAAGGAAGTATTTTTCTAAATCTTACTACAGTGAAGTTTTTTATAGACTATAAATTTTCTTCATTTTTTACTAAAAGTCATTGACCAAACTCACATAATCGAGTTATCAAACTAATTTTTTCTCTATATACACTACAAGAATACATGTCATTTGCGATGACGTTTTGTGATACTATATGGAAGCCGCAAAATTGATTTAGAGTTGCGATGAATTTCCGCGCATCGCAAAAGTGTAGCAAAATTGCGACAAAATAAAAAAAACGTCGCAATTCTACGACACATTTGCATTGTTTATGCAACAATATTGCTATGTAACACAGACCCTCGCAACTAAGTAGCAAATCTGCGATAAGTTTCTTCCATTCCAAAATTGCGACATCATTGCGATGTACGAAAATAACATCGTAATTCCATAGAAAATTTCCCTTTTCCTATAAATAGCCCTCTATAAGATTGTCTCTTCACACCAAATCACTAGCATTAAGAAAGAGAAAATAGTGAGAGAAAAAAATTCGGAAAAAAACTCTTGAAATAAAAAATTTTAATATAAAAATCAATGACGTCGGAACACGAGGTGTTTGCATTACAACGATGGATATATAATTGAAGAGATATGGTACCGGAGAACTGACGAAGGAGTTTTGAGATGGGTTGAGAGCATTCATAAATCAGGTGACTGACTAATAACCCATTTACTCCGAATGACGGTAACATTTTTTGTCCGTGTATAAAGTGTGGGAACAAGAAATATTTGAATATTGATATGGTGAAAAAACATGTATATAATAGAGGATTTGCTCCTAACTATTATGTATGATTTTCACATGGAGAAGTGTACAATTTGGGTGCTGGAAGTATTAGTACGGGTGTTGTTGTTGATGATCAAGCTAATCATGATAATGCTAATTATAATTATGGCGGAAATATGTCTGAAAACTATGATAAGGTTTTAAAAGTGAAGGAAACATAATCATGATCATGATATAGTTACAAATGCATATGGTTACAAATGCATATCATGGTAATATTTCCGTTGTCGTTGAAAATAGTATTGAAGAACCTAACGCCGAAGCAAAACGATTTTATGATATGCTAGATGCTGCAAATCAACCTATCTATGAGGGATGTAGATATGATCTATCTAAATTGTCATTAGCATCTAGGTTGATGTCTTTTAAAAGTGAAGGAAACATAAGTCTGAGAAGTATGAATTAGTTTGTTGATGTGCTTAAAGAGTATTTGCCAGAAGATAATAATTATGTTGGGAGTTATTATGAAATACAGAAGGTAGTTGCGGGTCTTGGAAAACTATCAGAAATGATTGATGTTTGCATTGACAATTGCATGATTTTTTTTTGGAAAAAGGATGATAAGTTGCAGGAATGTTGATTTTGTGGGAAACCAAGATACCGAGCAACAAGTGGAAGGACGCATGTCTCATACAAACGTATGCGGTACTTGCCAATCACTAATAGATTACAACGATTATATTAATCTGAAAGGACATCTTTAGCAATGAGATGACATGCAGAACATATAGTAAACGATGGCAAGGTCACACCTTTCAGATGCAAATTCTTGAAAACATTTTCAAACAGTACATTCTGACTTTTCTAAAGAGTCTAGGAATGTTTATCTAAGTTTATGTACTGATGGATTTAGCCCATTTGGTTTGTCTGGAAGACAATATCCTCTATGGCTTGTCATATTGACGCCATATAATCTTCCACCAAATATGTGCATGTGAAGCAAATTTTTGTTTATGACTATTCTAGTGTCATGTCCTAGTCATCCTAAGCGTTTCCTCGATGTGTTCCTGCAACCTCTAATTCACGAGCTGAAACATTTATGGTATAGAGGTATTCACACATTCGATTACTCGCAACAACATAATTTTAAGATGCATGCAAATTTATTGTGGACAATAAGTGACTTCCCGACATATGAAATGTTATCTGGATGGACGACAAATGGAAGGTTATCTTGTCCATATTGTATGGATTGGTCTGATGCATTACAACTAAAACATGGTAAGAAATCATGTTGGTTTGATTGTCATCGTTTGTTTCTTTCATGCATCATCCATACCGAAGGAACAAGAAATTGTTCAAGAAGAACAAGGTTGTGCGTGTTCCTTCCCCAACACACACGTCAGACATATCTCAGTTAGAAACTAACATTCCACTGTTGCTATGTAACTTGGAAAAAGAATTTCCTCCTGCATTTTTTGATATGATGAAATATCTTTCAATCCACCCGCCACATGAAGCAGCTCTTGGTGGACTTATTTAATTTTGATGGATGTACCCGTTTGAGCGATTCATGGGTCATTTAAAAATAAAGGTAAAAAATCAAGCAAAAGTGGAAGGATTGATCGTTGAAGGAAGTATGATAGAGGAAACTTCTCATTTCACATCATATTACTTTAGTCTACCCGTCAAAACAAAACAAACCCAAGCAATAGTAGAAGGATCGATCGTTGCGACATCTTTGCAACATTCATAGTCAAGACGTCGCATATACATCGCAGACACCTAAACAAATCAAGTTTTCCCCGAACAAAATATCGTATAATATATAGACATATGAAAGTAAAAATCCATGGAAACCAATGACACATCGATAATCAATCATCAATAGTATTTAATACGTTATAGTTCTCGGGATCAACCCCAAACTTATTCTATAAGTCTTTATACTTAGGTTCTCGAAAATGTTTTTTTATAATTAAGGATATGTGACATCACTGCGACTTCCAGACCAATTACGTCGCAAAGGTGTCGCAGACACCTAAACCATAATTTCATAGAACATGTGATGTCTTTGCGATATCCGGACCACCTACATCGCAAAGATGTTGCAGACGGGGACCTCGCAGAAGAGTCGCAAACATAAACCTGGCAAAGAAATTGTAGAGACAAATTTCATGGAAACATCACAACTACACACTCCGCAGAGTCTCGCATAAGTATCACAGAAGCTGATGTCACAGAAGAGTTGCAAGATAGGGTATTGAATATCTGTCGCATAACTCACACCACAGTTTCCTCGTTGTGATGCCACATTCCCTGCTTCATATTTGCCATGAAACTTTTGCAATAATTTTGCGACTACGTTTTCCGTCGCAAGGCTTGCGACACACTTGCGACGGATTTGTCCATGCGACTAGCGAATATTGACATTTTTGTTGACGTCGCAAGGGTGTCTCAAATGGCAATATCTGACAACCCTGCGATGCTTTCTTCTATTGAAAGTGACTAGTTTTCTTGTAGTGAGATATGATAACCAAAAAAATTAACCTCTCTTGTAAAATAATTATCAAAGGTAAGACTATCGGTTTCAACTTTGAAAAACTTCTTTCTGTAGAGGCAAAAAATACATGTATTGTTAACAATATTTGGAAAACGGTATAAACGTTTGGGAAAAACGTGTTTTAAAACCTTTAATTCATAAAATAAATCATTTTTGTTAACCTGTGAATGGTTTCCATGCTTTAGGGTACTTTCAAGACTGGTACATGATGTCATCAAACTATCATCACTTGCTGATTGTAATTTCCTTAAATTAAACAAAAATCCAAATATTTGTTCATACCTCTAAAATTGTTCAAATCTTTCAATAAGAGAATATAGAGCTTGATCCATGATTTTGATGAAATTTGAAATTCTAAAATTTTCTTTTGGTGATAAGTTCACATAATCCTCAACTCTCGCGAGATTTCATCAAACTGTTTTTTTTTCTTATACGTGTTTTGCATTTATCAGGAAAACAATCTCAATCTTCATATCTTCATCCTCTTGTCTAGCTTCAAATTTTGCTTCCTCAAAACCTGTATCTCTATACTCTTGGGAATAAGATAAAAGTCCTTTTAGTTGAACAATAACAGAGTCAATATTCATGTCTTCAGACTGTAAATCCTTGCTCACTATGTTAATAACAACTAAATTTTTGTTTCAGACAACCATGGACAACATGAATTCATAGCTTCCAATTCTATGTGTTTCACTTATGGCAAGACATTGAATATCACTTTGTACTTCTGGATCATCACTGGTTTCTGTTATATAAATCAAGGCATCCCTTATTTTTAGAGCTTGAAATCGTATTGGTTTAACATATGGTACATGACTCTCCCAACGAGTTTGAGATAAACCTTTAACTGTCAGCCCTCCCACCATATCTTCAAGTATTTTTCATCGCTTAGTTAAAGATGAAAAAAGCGATAAATATGTTGTATAATCCCGAAAAAAATATCACTTTTGTAGAAGTCTTTGCCATATAACATAATGCAAGGTTAAAACTATGACATACACATGGTGTATAGAACCTTGTTGAGTTTTTAAGAACTCCTATTTTTTTCTTTTTTTTCTTTTTGTCTCATCTTGGAATGTGTCTTCTTGTACCATATACATTTTCTAAAATTTATTAAATATAGAAATTTTAAAAAGAATTAAAACTGAATTGAAACCTAATTGAAAGGTTTTGTTAAAAAATCACATAACTCAAACTTATTTCAGAAGGACACATAAAACTAGAAAAACTAGAAGAATGATTAAAATTTTAAACTTACTTTGAATGTTAGATAATTTCTAACAATTTATTTATAAACTTTTAGGAAGATATTTTCTTTTTTTCTAAAGGATAACAAGAAATAAAGAAAAATATTCAGATATGTCAAATCTAAGCTAACTTTTTTTTCTTATTTTAATTTTTTTACTATACAAACATATTAGTTCTCACATTCTCGTAGGGATGTTCCAAAAAAAAAGTTAATATTTTAAGAATTTAAAGATGGTATTTTGGAAAAAAAAAGCATCTCATTTTTTTTTCTTCAACATTTGGTCTCTCATCGGAAAAAAACATTTGGTCTCTTCGTCTTTTCTCATACCCAGAGCCAGCTTAGAGGGAAAGCAAGTGAAGCAACCGCTTGGGGCATCCATTTTTTAGGGGCATATATTTTCTAAATTTTTTTTAGTTATATATATATATATATATCTATTAATATGGATAAACTTTAGTTTGTAGGTCTCCTTAAGTAAGAATAATATTAGTTGGGTTATTTTAGATAAAATAATTGTTAAAGGACTTCTTAATAATTGTTAAATTTTATGTTAGAAAACAATTTAATTAAACCTATAGAATTCAGCTCCTTTTTTTTAGTTCCTTCAACAAATTCATCAATTATCAATTGATCATTATCTTCAAGTTTTTGTAAAAAGTGATGAGGGCATCAAGTCGGTTGAACTAGGCAGGACAGAGATACGACAATGGTGATGTGAGAGGACAGGGATACGATAATGGATCCAATATGAAAGGAAATAACAAGGGAGTTCAAAAGAGGTTGTTAAAAATTAATCCAAGGGCATTCTTCACACCATGTGGTTGTCACAGTCTTAATCTTGTGCTATGTGATATAACATCTTCTTCCATAAAAATTGTATCTTTTTTCGGAATCGTTCAAATGATATATTTCTTATTTTATTCATCAACAAATAAGTGGGACATATTGACAGAGATTGTTAAAGGACTAACCCTTAAATCTTTGTCTCATACACGATGGGAAAGTCATGTTGAAAGTGTCAGAGCAATAAGGTTTCAAGCCTTTGAAATCAGAGAAACATTACTTTACTTGGCTGAAAGTAGTGACGACCCAAGAACACAAAGTAATGCTGAATCCCTTGCTGTAAGTGAAACACATGGAATTGGAGGTTTTGAGTTCTTGTTTGGTATGGTTATTTGGTATGACCTTCTTTTTGTTGTCAACACATTAAGCAAGAGCATGCAATCAGAAAAAATTGATATAGATGCTGCTATTCACCATTTGAAAGAGCTTGTGTCATATTTTCAAAAATATCGGGAGACAAGTTTTGAGGAAGCAAAGGCTAAGGCTAAGAAAATTGCAGCTGATATGGAGATTGAAGCTGAATTACCCGTGAAAAAGAGTATTGTTAAAAAGAAAAAACACTATGATGAAGACACAAAGATTGTTGATGAAAATGTGTTATTATGAGGAGAGCTTAATGATTGATTACTTCAACACAATCATGGATCAAACTCTAGTTTCTTTCGAATCCAGGTTTGAACAATTCCAAAAGTATGAACAAACTTTTGGGTTTTTGTTTGATTTAAAAAGACTATCAGCTGCAAGTGAAGACAGTTTGAAGGCATCATGTTTGAACTTGGAAGCTTCTTTAAGGAATGGTACGCATTCAGACATTGTTGGTGATGATTTGTTTATGAATTAAAGATTCTCCGAGAGTCTTTACCAATGGAAGTTCAGAAGCCTATTGAAGTGCTTGATTTTTTGAAAAAGATGGAGGATTGTTATCAGAACACAGAAGTTGCTTATCACATATTATTGACTATTCCGGTATCAATCGCCACCGCTGAAAGAAGTTTTTCAAAGTTGAAGCTGGTAAAAAATTATTTGCGGTCACAAGAGAGATTGAATGGGTTGGCTTTGTTGTCAGTTGAAACAATTATGGTTAAAAAACTTGACTATTCAAGTTTAGTGACTGATTTTGCAGGAAAAAAAAATGCAAAAAGAGCTGTATTTCAATAAAATTTTTTTTTAACTTTTCTTCTTTCTATAAACAGTTTATGAAGTTGTATTATCTAATTTTAACATATTTTTATATCATTTTTGAATTTTAATAAAATGATACAATTTTTTAATTCGCTTAGGGTGGTCCAAATCGTTCCTCCGGCACTGCTGATACCACCATGAGTGAAGTTCATGGACGCAGATTTAGAGTATTGACATTACTAGTACTAATTTGCACTGTTTTCTTAACCTCGAAAACAAACCGTTATACTTAGCCACATTTCTTTCGTTTATCTATGCCTTGAGCCATTTTCTGACCTCTTTTACCATGCAATGACCATTGCGAATTATCTTTCTACTGTAGCCTTCTTCGTAGGCTGCACATCGATTGTTTGGATGCTATTGGAGTGGAGTTCCCTTCGACAACTACACTCCAAATTTACTTGATGCTTCAGTAACAGGTGCTTCAACGTTTTACAATGTGAGGATATCTTTCGTTGGTTGGACCACGTTGAGACTGATTCAACACAACAAGCAACATTATGATGTTAAACACTGAAAGTGAAAGGTTAAAACCTTAGGAAGCTCATTGTGACGGCTGAGAGACGATGTTATTCCTCCGACAAGGACAAAGAACAAGATACATTAAGGTTTCAATGAATAAATCGATCCTACAACATGGAAAAAAGTGGGGACCACTAGTAACCAGAACGCGCCAAGCCAACGCGTGAAAGTGATTATTTCTACAGAGTAATTTTCTTACTGATTTTTTATTTTATGTTTTTGCTGGGTAAAGTTGGGTCAAGATCTCATAATCCCAATATGGAGAAATTTAAATTTCTTATATACATATCAAATCTCTTATATACAAACCTATAGATGAAACTTGATATTCCAAAAATCCCCTTAGGGAAAATTAGCCAAATTAATTATTTTTAAAAAAAAATTCAGTCTTTTCTCTCATCTCTCTCTCCTCCTTTGGCTTCTCTCTCCTCAATCGGGTCTCAATCGCCATTGGTCTTCTCAGGGGGGGGGGGGGGTCTCAACTTGCAACACCGCCGACTCTGAAGGTGGTTCCGACGTGCACCTCCACCGCCTATCCTGCCATTGCCGTCGTTTGTTAATCTCCATAGCTTAATTCTTGATTTGCCTCTCCGTTTTGGGCATAAGAAGGTCAATTACAAAATGAATTTTAAGTTTGAAATTGATAATTTTGCTTTCGTTATTTGGTAGAATCTGGCTCGAATAAGACTTAAGATTGGTAACATAGTGCATTATAGTTTTAGAACTGCCTAAACGAACAAATTTGAGTTGGTAAGAGTTGGTTTCTGTGATAGTTAAACTAGAATAACTTGAATCAGTTATACAGACCTGAATCAGTTGTACATTCTTTAGTTGCATTTTTGCATTGGGCTGATGAAGAAGCTTAATTTCATAGTTGATTCTTTGGTAGAATCTAGCTCTAATAAGACTTGACATTGGTAACAATTGTAATGTATAGGCTGAAACATAGCGCATTATAGATTTAGAACTGCCTAAACAATCAATCGAATCTGAGTTGATAAGAGTTGGTTTATGCGGTTGTTAAACTAGTATAACTTGATAAGTTCTACCAGTTATACAGAACTGAACCAGTTGTACATTCTTTAGTTGCATTTTTGCATTGGGCTGATGAAGAAGCTTAATTTCATAAATGATAATTTGTTTTTGGTTATTTGGTAGAATTTGGCTTGTATAAGATTTGAATATGGTCACAATTTGGTGAAACGTGGTGTAGTGCATTATACAAGTAAAACTGGTAGAACTACATAAGTTATACAAGTAAAACTGGTAGAACTACATAAGTTATACAAAAATGAATCAATTTTTCCTGTTTGTTTTAGCAGGGCATTATGAACACCAAAGTCGTGATATGGTTTAAATGCAACGACCATGTTAGTTGTATATTGATGAAGCACGCGGTAAGAATATCACTTTGTCGGTGATTGAAGAATGTCTATATGAGAGGCTTGGTTTAGATGAAAGTAAGGTTAGATTACAATTGAGGTTCTACCGACCTACGATCAGAGATGAGGTTGAAGTGAGTATCTGTGATGATGTGGATGTGTGTGGTTATTTAGCCTATATTGATGAATATAATCGTAGTACATCAACATTGTTCGTGGATGTCATAACTAGATCGAAAGAACCTGAGGAAAGAATGTCGAGAAAAGTATCGATAGCAGTTCAAAGCTCTGTTGGTTGTAATGATGGTGAGGGAGGAGCAACTGCTATTACAGTATATTCTCCACCAGTTAGAGAGAATGAAATTGAACCAGAAGATGGAAATGTGGATATTAGTGTTGAGAGATCGGATATTGGTGATGTCTATGTAGAACGTCCACCCGTTGTAGAGAGTAATAAGTTTGCAGAGGAATGGGAATACAACTTAGGTTTGAGTTTGTATCGAGAATTTAAAGATAAGAAGACATTGCAAGAAGTTGTGGATAGAGGATCATTTGTCAACAAATTTTGTTTTGCTATTAAAAGATCTGAACCTAGTCGGTTGTGGATTGTATGTAATAAAGAAGGCTGCAAATGGGGTGTACGCAAAGATGCATACATGCTCTCGGGCTAGTCAGAGCGATAGTAGTGGCACAAAGAGGCACTGCACGCCAGAAATAGTTGCAAGTCTTTTGCAAGATGATTTTCCTGGACAAATGAACACTCTAACTCCTAAATTTATCATGGGTCTTGTGAAGACAAAACTTAGCGTGAGTATATCGTACTCCACCGCGAGGAGAGGGAAAACACTTGCTATTTATAGGCTGCGTGGCACTCCAGAAGAAAGCTACAAGATGATACATTCCTATTTGTACGAGTTACTGAAGGTAAATGCGGGTACAATAACACAGGTGCAAGTAGATGATAATGGGAAGTTCAAGTACCTTTCCATAGCTTTGGGAGTTAGCATCGAGGGGGTTAGGGTGATGAGGAAAGTGATTATTGTAGATGCAACATTCCTCAAAATCGGATATGGTGGTGTATTAGTTTTTGCCATTGCTCAAGATCCTAATCGGCACCATTATCCAATTGCGTATGGTGTACTAGATGGAGAGAACGATGCTAGTTGGACATGATTTTTCCAGACTTTGAAGACAGTTATACCAAATTCTTCCGAATTGGTATTTGTAAGTAATAGGAATTTAAGGCTCATCGACGCTATAAGTTATATGTATCCAGAAGCCCATCACGGGTACTGCATATGGTATTTGTCACAAAATGTCACGGGTACTGCATATGGTATATGTCACAAAACGGGTACTGCATATGGTAAGTAATATGTATCCAGAAGTCACTCATCGACGCTATAAGTAATATCTATTTTGTTGGTGCCCGAGATGTCGCAATGGGATGTTCCGGATTACATCAAAGACAAAGAAATCAAACCACCGGACCGAATTACTAAAACCGGAAGAAGAAAAGTGAAAAGGATGCCATCGGTAGGAGAGACACGTCCAAGATCATCAAACGTAAGGAGGCCGAGACAAAGGTTCCAATCGCCAATATTCAGATATCTAGCAGAAGATGAGGTCAATCAGTGATTTGTTGAGTATTTGTAAAACTTGTGAAACTAGTAAAACTAGGGTATTTCCTAATAGCCTTATGGCTTTCTCTAGAAAATGTGTATGTGTAAAACTCGTGAAACTAGTAAAATTAGGGTATGTCTTAAGAGCCTTATGACTCTCTCTGGAAAATGTGTATGTGTAAAACTTGTGAAACTCGTAAAACTGCGACATGTCTCGTTATTAGAAATTTAATTGCATTTATTCAAATTTTGCGGTACTTATGGTTTATTTTATTTGACCAACGGTAACATCGAACTTACTGTACATTTATTGTATTTGCCTACTGTTATTGTATTTGGGCTCACACGTTATTCACATCAAATTACAAAACGATTTTAATGTAAACAAAAGATATTAAAGTAACTATTATAACTCGAGCTCAGCTCTAATAACTCTTTCTTTAAGGATGAAAAGCAGAGAAGAATAAATGAATATATTAATCAAAGTATGTTATAGAAATAATCTAGAGAGGAAGTGTATTCTGATTCTGATGAAGAGGAGGAGCACAACGACACCGTTTTAGCCAAAGAAGACGAAGTCGTGCTTGAACTTATGTCGTAGAACTCATGAGACAACTTGGAGAGAATTTCATTGAGACATAAAGAACAGTATCCATGAGATTGTCTATGCTTTGAATGTGCTTTGCATAAGTAATTGTAATCTAAAGATGAATCTGATCCATGAAACTCAATTCTTATAAGTAAGATAATCTACAATGAAACTCAATTCTTATAAGTAAGATAATCTATAATGAAACTCAATTCTTATAAGTTAACATTAAGATGATTATATTTTGTGTATATAGTGATGAATGACTCTATACATAACTTAAAAATAAAGTTAAAATAAGATTTTTAGACTTAATTACATTAGTCAACCATATTCCTTATAGTTTTAGTGTGACTTTCTAAGTTTACATTAGTGTGACTTTCTAAGCTCTACGAATATATATTGATTCTAGAATTTAAATACATAAAACACTTAGATACATCATGTAATTTATTATAATTCAGTGTAACACTAAAAAATAAATTTATAAGGATACGTAATACTAAATGTAATGCAAAATCATCAAAAGTATAACTAGTAGTAATTTAGTCTAACATCTAACTAGTAGTATAACTAGGTCGAAAAACGTGATAATTTTTGTTTGGCGCCCATATCTGAAATTTTTGTTGAGACACGTGCAAACCTAATTTTATGGGTATATAAACATAAAAAAGACTTTTCCCTCTCCTCCTCACTCTTGCCTCTATCCCTCGCGACATCTCTCTCCTTTTCTCTCCTCTCTCAACGATTTCTCCTCTCATCTCTTGAAATCTCCTCTCATCTCTTGTCTATTAGATTATCTATCCTCTCATCTCTCCAAATCTTGTTTCATCTCTCGACTTCTTCTCTCACAGTAACTTCACCTATCTTGTTAGGGTTTGTAGAAAAAATGTTGGGCTTTGATTTTAGATTTGTCAATTTTGATTATGTTTTTCTTTTCTTTTAGGTCTTACATGGTGTCTTGGACCGAAGAGGACGACACCGACCACTCCGAGGAAGAAACCCGTGAAATTTTTAGGCGAATTGAATACGTCCTAGATAATGAAGGGGGGAATTCCTCATGAATGTCCATGTGGTGAAGTTATCATCGTGGAAAGAACAAATGAACATGCCTGAAACAAGATCTATTTCAAATGTCGAGTGTATAAGGTACAAATGATGCTGTTTAGTCTAACTAGTATATCTAGTATAACTAGTATATCTAGTATAACTAGTATTACTTCTGTACTCTAACTACTGAAGTTGTTTAGTATAACTAGTATATCTAGTTGAACTAGTATTACTTCTTTACTCTTACTACTGAAGTTGTTTAGTATAACTAGTATAACTAATAGAACTAGTATTACTTCTATACTCTAACTGTTGTTGTTTCCACCCACATAACGATGGCCTCCACATGAAAACAAGTTGGGATCAAGCTATACAAGGAGAGTGTGAGACCTGAAATATAATATCGAGGTGATGGAGAAGAAGATAGAGTTGTACAAGGTGGAGGTGGCGATGCTGAAGAAGGAGATGTGGGAGCAAAAGGCAGTGGTTATTAAGCTTGTGGAGAGGGTCGAAAAATATTTCAGTCCTTTGTAAGATTGTCAAAAAATTCAAGTTATTTTAGTCTAACTATTTAAGTATAATAGTATTTCGAGTGATGTTAGACACTTAAAGATGTTTGAGACATATAAACATAACATTCAACACTTAAAAATGTTTGAAAATATAAACATAACCTTCAAGAATTAAACATGTTTGAAACACATAAACATAACCTTAAATAAATTAAACACAAAATGCTAAATGAGTTTTTAACTTAGGTCTACAGTTGTACATTCTTCGCCTTTGCCCTCGTCACTGTTGGACTTGGGTCAAAATCCCCTGTGCGTTTACTTGTTTGCACGTATACATTCCTAAAACCGGCACGAGTTCCAGCAGCCTACAGTTGAATAGTTACACAAGTTATACTAGTTACATGTGTTATACTTTTATACAAGTTATACTAGTTATACTAGTTATACCTTGCTAACAGCGGGTGCATCATCAACGGGTGGAGCATCAACGGGTGCAGATTGAGCAGGTACATCACCATCAAGGGGTTCATTATCACCACCAACAACATCACAAGCAGCAACACCACCTTCACAAACCCCAACACCCTGTATTTGAACAATAATACAAGTTATACAAGTTATTTGAGTTATACAAGTTATTCTAGTTATACAAGTTATACATGTTTTACCTGTTCCAGAGATGTCATTCTTTTCTTCAAACGATCCACCTCTTCTGTTAATGCCTTGAGCATATCAACAACCACAGCATGATTCGAAGCGGAAGGCGGAGGTGGGGCTTGTTTCAGAGCAGAAGGCGGAGTAGATAATTGTACTTCCACATCCTGGTTATACATCGCTTCAAACATGATTCTCTTCCCAGCACGGATACACTGTCTCCAGCTTTCAACCTCAAAATCATGAGTTTCATCATCCTCCTCTTCTGTCATTTCAGCCAGCAAACTACGCTTTTTATCTGTGCATGGAGAGAGGGTACTGAAAATCTCCTGCAAAACAAATAAATTAACGACTAACTCTAATTATAAAAATTAGAAATCATTAACTAACCGTAGTTTTATCAATGAGTTTGTTGATTGTTCGGAAAGAATATCCTCTCATGTTGAGTTGCTGGAACTTGGACCTGCACATCCGAGGAGAAGATGGGTTTGCGTCTGGATTTACCTTTCGACAATTACTATACAAGGTCGGTATTGACTCAAAAGCCAATAACTACAACCACAAACATAGGAGGAAATGTCAGAAACACCACACAATAATTAATAAATGAAATTAACAAATGTAAACTAACCTCAAGAGGAAGTACGAAACCAGGGATTGCCCATCCTGTACCCGAGACCGTGTCTTTGAAATGATTCATTGTGTGCTCGATTTCGTGAAGCATGTTCTCGAATGTCCATCTGACCCAAGAAAACTTGTAGCAGTAATCCAGATCATCCACAACCCTCAATAGAAAGTCATCGATCAGTGTTGCATCTATTCCGCCCTTGGTTGGCGAGTGGATGACATGTCATAGGAAGTACAAGACTAACATCTTCAACCGTTTGTCATCCTGAGTAAGAGGTCCCCAATTCTTCAAAATCTCCACATCCTCCTTTCTTACACTCTTCCCCAAATGCCCCATATAATTCCTCTTGAACCTCGTACTTCTCGCTGTTTCCCGAAAATCTGTCGTCTCATACATCCGACAATTTAGACCAGAGATCAATACATGCTCTCTTAGCCCATAACAAACTGGGACACCGTTCACAATAAAGCAAAATTCTCTTTTGGTCTCCGTCCAAGCGGTTCGAAGCAGCAACATCCACTTGCCCATGACCATGTGGTTTTTCTCTATCGGTATATGAAATATATGTCGGAACTGTGGATGATTCTCGAACCATGCCCTCTCCACGTCAGTCAATGGAGGCTTCAACCCATCGAAAAATTGCTTCATTTACTTTACATAGCACCGAGTGAAGATCTTAACTTTTTTGGGGTACTCTGTGATATGAGCATGAAAAACAGCAAGGAAGTGGAACCAGAAGATGAGCTTGAAGCAGAGGAAGCTCTACACATACCAGCTGGTCCCATGAACCGTTCTCGAGCTAATGCATTCAACAAAGCACTAGGAGGATTGCTTGACACCTTCTGGACACAACTGGTGCTACTTCACAACGTTGAAGACAAGGCTAATCAAACCATTCTGGTTTCAGTTCAAGCACAATGAGTTTGACGATGGGTATGTGTCTCATTTGTACTCTTTTTCCCTTGTCCAAGTTTTGTCCCAATGAGTTTTCTTGGTAAGGTTTTTAATGAGGCAAATGATTCACATCACCATAGCCCATTGTTAACTCAAATTCGTGGCTATACCTTTTTCACACAGCCATAACAAGAAAAAGGAAGAAGAACAAAATTTTCCTTATTGAATTTTTCGAAAACTTTCCTTATTCGACTTTTTCCATTCTTTCTGTTTTTTCCTTTTATTTTATTTGGAGAAACACTAGGGTTTCATTCCTCTCCTATATATGTAATGTGCTGCCTCCAAGCAGAAGAACAATTCACGTTTTAATCAAAAAGATCATTCAGTCTTTTCTCTTTTGTTGGTGTGTAATATCCAGCAAGTTGTTGGTGTGTAATATCCTACAGTAAACTCGATTCTTTGGTGTGTCATATCCAAAGATTTCGTGGGGGAACATCAAAAGTCTATCACAACTTCTGTGAGACCATTCGATCCACATACTTTGATCCTTAAAGCTTCTTAGTTTTCGGGGTGCAAAGACTATCCAATCTCAACTCTGAGTGAAGATCCCTGGAGGCGTGTGTTACAACTCGTCTTTATGTTCGTTTGTCGTCTCAAAGTCGAGCATCCCAACTCCATATCCTCTAAGTGACGAAATTGGGATTAATTTCTTTGTGTGATCGTATCACTCTGTTGGATTGAAGTACATCCCAGTAGGAAGCTGTGCAGTCGATCCTTCATCCTGAAACACACACACACATATTTTCAGCAATTAACGACAGAGTATAACTACAAAGTTGTACTAGTTTTACGAAAATATAGTATAACTAGCAAATTATACTAGTTATACCAATCACCAAATCAATTCATCACAAAAGCACAACATCAATCCAAATCAACAACTTAAAATTCCTACCAACTAAGCACAATAATAGCAGTGACTACAAACAACTGTGTCTTATAACATTTCATCATCACTTCCCTCATGTTCAATGTGTATTTCATGAAAACACACACACATATTTTCAGCAATTAACTACAGTGTATAACTACAGAGTTGTAATAGTTTTACGAAAATATAGTATAACTAGCAAGTTATACTAGTCATACCTATCACCAAATCAATTTATCACGAAAATTTAGTAAAACTAGCAAGTTATACTAGTTATACATATCATTGTGTCTTCAATGTATATATTCTCCATCGATTTGTCTTCCACATTTCCTCTACCACTACCTCCTCTACTTGATCCTCATCTTGTTCTAACCATGACTGCAAGAAAAAATAGATATGTCAACACATTATCTACATTATCTCAACACATTCTAATTAATCATAAACAACTATCAATTTCGAAATCCTAACAAGTTCCAATACCAAATTCGGAACCAAAACCATCGAGAGTTTGAACCAAAACCATAGATCAATCCCAAAACAGCCCCCTTTGATGCCGAAATAGAATACAATACTCTAATCAAATGATAACCAATTACACTTTTGAAGATTTACCTTTAATTGGAGAGTTTGGTGGAGATAAATCTTTGATTTTAAGTGAAATCCAACGAAGTTGTATAGTAGTTATGCTAGTTTTTCGAAAGAGACTTGTGAAATCAAAGGATGTTATGAGAGGGAGTTGTTCGAGTTTGATTTCGCGACAAATAAAAGAGAAGGGGATAGTGAGATCGCAATTTTAGGGATTTAGTGGGGGGGACCAGGTCGGGTTTTAGGGTTTGGGTCGGGTTTTAAGATATTGGGCCGGATTTTAGAATATTGAGTCGAGATTTATGAATTTGGGTCGGGTTTAGGCGATTTGAGTCGGGTTTGGGTGATTTGGATCGGGTTTGGACAAAATTCACAGGAGTAAATTGGTCATTTGACCTTTTGAATTTTTCTTTTTTATTTATTTCATTTCTGTTTGTTAGACCCATCTTTTCTCAGACAATAAGTCGGTAAAGTTCTTCACGAGTGAAAAATTGCTAAATCAAATATCACTTCATATTTCTCGCGCGCGCTGAACTCCATTTTCTCCGATTGTCGCTGCTCTTCTCACGTCGTCGTCGATTCCAATCGCCGATTATATCATTTTATCTTCAATCACTCGTTACGGCACGAGACGAAATAATATACCATCTAGATTGGTGAGTCGGATAATCTCAAATGCTTCCAATGTTCCAGACATTTTTTGGTTTAAACATTTTTTCCGGCCATTATCTCCGATCCGTTCGTCTATTTAGTCTCGGTCTTGGTTTATCTGAACAATGTATTTTCCTGTTTTCGATTTTTTTACGGAAATGTTCCCATCCGGAAACGAGGTTATTCGTATGAATTTTGAAACCTTACTAATCGATCCCTGTATATGTTTGGGCCAGAGATCTCATTGTTTGATTTTTCTATGCTCAGACGTGATATCAAATGGGATTGTGTTTGTTTTGTCATCTGTACCCTACATGGTTGTATACTGTTACTCTGGATAGATTCGAGTTGGTGTGTGTTATGTTTCCATGTTCTTAACCTTTGTGCTAAATCTGTAGTTCATTTATGGATGTGTTAAACCGGTGGTGGAAGAGAAGATGCTTTGAATGAGACTGTTCCGGATATAAGGTTCATAAAATGGAAAAAAATGAAGACAAGAAGTCCCCCGTAGTCTCTGATGGACACCTCAATCTTGCGGATATACCAAATGTCACTGCAAATAGAATACATACAACTTACTTAGGGAATCCTAGTTTTCTTCCCGATGAACATGCTCGGGTAGGAACGAATAATGCAGATTTACAAGGGACTAGTTCAGTTGATGCAGTTCTCAATGATGACAATTTTGAACAGGTTTCTCTAGGAGATCAAGATAATATGTCTGCGACTGATACACAGCTTGACATTAATGTATATCCTGTGGTTCAGTCCCCTCAGAGGCCCAAGCCAAAGGCTATACTGCCTAACGTTTCTCCAGAGTTATTGCATCTAGTTGATTCAGCTATCATGGGTAAGCCTGAAAGCTTAGGAAAACTGAAGTTTATTGTAAGCGGTGTTGAGAGTAACGTGTCTGAGGAGGATTTAGAGAACACTGCTTTCCTTGTTATTGATTCACTTCTTGCGACCATGGGTGGAGTTGAGAGCTTTGAAGAGGATGAAGATAGCAACCCTCCTAGTGTGATGTTAAACTCTCGTGCTGCCGTTGTTGCTGGCCAGCTTATTCCTTGCCTACCTTGTTCTGGTGACAGTGTCAATTTTATGTCCCCTAGGACCCGCATGATGCGAAGATTGCTAGCAATCTTACGTTCTTGCACTAGAAACAGAGCTATGTGTTCGATGGCGGGTTTATTAGGTGTTCTCTTGCAATCAGTTGAGGAGATAATATCCAGTGATGCCAATATTCAGAGAGTGAACTACGGTTATATATTGATGGGTCCTTGTATGAAACTCGTCCGTTTGAATATCCTCGTATATCCAAGCCGCTTTCTTTCTGTTGCATAGGGTCAAATCCTCCTTCGAAAACTGCTGGTCAACAAAGTCGTCGTCGTCAATGTGCTTTATTTGCTGAGATGGGACCAATTTATGTATTTAAAAAACTGATTGGCCCTGAAAGAATGACACGATTGGCAGCTAGAGGTGGGGATGTTTTGCCTTGTTTTGGCAATGGGGCAGGTCTTCCATGGTTAAGTACAAGTGACTATATCTGTAATAAGACAGAGGAAAGTAGTATTTTGGATGCAGAGCTAGGAGTATACATTCACCTACTTTACCGCCCATGTCTACTAAGTGGCCGGTTTTGTCCAGATGCTTCTCTTTCTGGAGCAGCAGGTGCTTATGATTATTTTCTTGATTTTTTATTAGATCTGAGAATGCTCTACAATTGTGAAAATTCTCTGTTACCGAGCATGATGTGTTTTATTACTTGTTTTCAGACTCTCATCTTGTTGATTTGTTGTCCACTATTATCTCATTTTTGTTCTATCTATAATCACTTTCACTCGGTCTCGCTATTCCTTCTGTCACTCTTTTTTTATATAATTCTTATTCATTCTTGTATGTTTTTTTATTTATTTGCTCTTGTGTCTTAGTATAATTAACTTAAAATTAAAGATGATGAAACACCATACTCTTAGTAGTTTGCGCACTTTGTTACTTGAGTTTTCCTTACTTTTAAAATCTGTTATTTTTTCTTGATTAAGGCACTCAAAGACGACCAGCGGAGGTAATTGGACAAGTCCATGTTGCAACGAGAATAAAGTCAGTGGAGTCCTTATGGGCCTTAGCTTATGGAGGACTCATGTCTTTGCTTCCTTTAACCGTTAGTAGTGTGCATAAAGAGAGTCTGGAACCATTATCTGGAAATCTTCCATTGTCTTTGACATCATATTCTCTTGCTGCCCCTATATTTAGAATTATCTCAGTTGCAATTCAACACCCTGGGAACAATGAAGAATTATCTCGTACTTGGGGGCCTGAAATTCTGGCCACAATTTTGAGTTATCTTCTTCAGTTACTTGCATCTCTTGATCGTAAGCATGATAGAGTTGGAGATGAGGAACTAGTTACTACCATTGTTCGCTTTTCTTATCTCAAAAGATCAATCATGCTCTTAAAGTGCAACTCTTCCGTACACTATTATTGGATCTGAAGATATGGAGTGTATGCAATTATAGACTCCAAAAGAAACTGTTGTCATCCCTTCAAGATATAGTTTTCACTGAAGCAACATCTATGAGGAATGCTGACGCCATTAAGACACTTCTGGATGGTTGTCGGAGATATTACTGGTTAATTCAAGAGAAAGAATCTGTGGATGCTTTTTCTCTTGATGGTGATGCACGTCAAGTGGGGGAAGTTAATGCATTGGTTGATGAACTTTTGGTGATTATTGAACTTCTAGTGGGAGTGGCATCTCCGTCGTTTGCTGCTGATGATGTTCGTCATTTACTTGAATTCATAATTGACAGTCCACAACCAAATCAGGTAAAACGTGTCTTAGTGACACCAAAAGTGAGAAGCACTAGTTTATTACCATTTTGACTTTCTAGTTTGCAGTCAAGTTTTTGATATCTTAGTGTCTTGAGCAGTTGTGATTGCACTATTATTGACATTGTTGGTTTATGTATACTTGAGGTTTAGAATACCATTTCTGAAATTGTGCGATTGTGATAGTTTTTGTGGAGAACTATTAGTGTGTGTAAGAATATGATCTCAATATCATAGTTTTGCTTTTGTATGAAGAAGAATAACTATTCCACCACGTAAAGTGTCAAACATGTGTCATTTCTCAGATCTTTATACTCTGACGCTGTATAATTGTGGTGGCAATTTAGGTTGCAAGGGTTTTGCATCTCATGTTTAGGTTGGTTGTACAACCAAATGCTGCAAGGGCTCAGACATTTGCAGAGGCATTTATCACATCTGGTGGGATAGAAACACTTCTTGTTCTTGTGCAGAGAGAAGCTAAAAATGGTGACGAAAACTTCGCAGATTATGTAGCTAAGGGTGAAACACGTGTACCGGATAAACGTATTGAACAGAGTCAACACAATGGGCCTGGATTGTTAAAGCAGTTAAATTCAGTTCCGCCAGATAATGAAGATGGCTTTCCATGTTCCTGATGATAATGTAGGATTTTTGAAGGACAAAAAGTCAGCTCAACAAGAAAAAGCGGAAGGATCTGCGACTGTCATTTGTGATAGTGACTCAGTTACCGTATCCAATTCCATTAATGCTGACAGATTATCCTCTGTTTCTGAAACTCCGCCCGATAATAATATAAGAAATTATGTAAGAAAAAATGTTGACGATAGAGATCGCGTCATGGTTGGGATCATTAGATTGATCGGTGCATTGATTTCAAAAGGGCACTTAAACGTTTCCCTTGGTGCGGAATCTGATGTCATGAGTAACCTCATGGGTAGTGGGGTTCATGAAAACGGTGGAACAATGTTTGATGATAAAGTCGCATTGCTTCTATTTGCTCTGCTGAAAGCATTCCAAGCAGCTCCAAACAGACTGGTGACCAACAATGTTTACACAATTTTGCTTGGGGTTTCGGTATGACATATATTTGATCTATCTTTAAGAATGATTGGCTTAAAGACAAATATTTGGTCGAAAAAGAGGGAACACTTTGTTGTTTTTTAGGTGCAACTCTTTTTTATGCCTTGTGTCAAAGGTCTCTGGAAACCTAATGATAAATAGTTCGAACAACCATGCTCTAGAAATTAATGTGACTGTTTTTCTTTTAATTTCCAGTGTGCTCTCTCCTATATTAAACATGTCAATCTCTGAATCAAAGAGGCAGAGAGTATTGGTAACGACATGTGTTCTATATTCTGAGGTTAGCTACCTCTAAAGAAAGATTCATATCTAATTACGGTCTTGTTTCATATATTTCATGTTTATTTGGGAGAAAATCACCCCCTCCTCCCTAGTTTTCTTTTGTGAACTTAATGCTCACTTTGTTTATATTGTTGTTTTTGATCTCTGATTCCAGGTATGGAATGCTGTCAGCAGAGACAAAAAAAACCATTACATAAGCAGTATTTAGAGGCTATTTTGCCACCGTTTGTTGCAATTCTCCGAAGATGGCGACCTATTTTAGCTGGCATCCATGAACTTGCCACTGCTGATGGTGTGAATCCCCTTGTCGTTGATGATCGTGCTTTAGCTGCTGATGCACTCCCCATTGAGGTTCGACAAAATATGTTCACAAACCCTGTAGTTGCTATCATAGTTTACACGAGAATACCCACCAATTATATCACCTTAAGATTTTTTTCAAGATTAAATTCTGATGTCGTTACTTTATACTCTAGGCGGCTCTTTCTATAATTTCTCCGGAGTGGGCTCCTGCTTTTGCATCGCCTCCTTCTGCAATGGCACTGGCGATGATAGCTGCAGGGGCAGCTGGTTGGGAGGCACCGGCACCTCCATCACCTCCAGCGCCTCCAACTCTTAGGAGAGACTCTTCATTGCTTGAGCGTAAATCCACCAAATTTCAGACTTTTTCAAGCTTCCAGAAACCATTGGAGGCTCTAAACGATGATGCACCAGGTCGACCAAGAGATAAGGCTGCTGCAAAAACGGCAGCCCTGGCAGCTGCACGCGATCTTGAACGCAATTCCAAAATTGGTTCTGGGAGAGGTCTTAGTGCTGTTGCAATGGCTACATCTGCCCAGCGGAGAACTATTAACGATATGGAGCGTTTACAGAGATGGAATATCTCTAAAGCCATGGGAGTAGCATGGATTGAATGTCTCGAACCGGTAGATACAAAATCAGTTTATGGAAAAGACTTTACTGCTCTGTCATACAAATTTATTGCTGTACTTGTTGCAAGCTTTGCCCTAGCACGTAACATGCAGAGACATGAGGTTTGCTCTCTGCCTATAACACGCATTTCCTTTTTAAAAGTAAAGGGGGGTATATACACTGATCCACATTTATATATTTAATCACTCACCATATTGACAGACGTATGCAAAATGATATAATAGTGAGAAAGCGCTTATGCATAGGAATCCGTGGTTGGCGCAAACTCGTTCATTACTTGGTAGAGATGAGATGCTTCTTTGGACCCTTCGGAGACCATTTATCCAGTCCCAAACACGTAAACTAGATTGTTCGGGTTTAAATATTAAATCATGTTGAGAACTTTTACAGTGATGTAACATTATCACATATGCAGATTTTCTGGAAACTGGATTCTATGGAAAGTTCTTCGAGGATGAGACAATGTTTAAGGTGGAATTATTCTGGTCATCTTGAGACAACAGGAAACTATAATAACCAGACAGAGTTGAAGAATAATCACAATGACTTGAACTATCCATCCAATTCACCTGTTCTTGCTGTTGAAGCAATATCAAAGGAAATTATGTATGAAGATGATGACGATAAGATAGAGGGTGATGTGGAAAACAAAGAGAGGATGTCTGCCTTTGAGGATGCAATAACATTGTCAACTGGAATTAACGATCATCGACCTTTAATTGAACAGGATATGGTTCAAAACTCTACAGAAGTAACTAATGAAAGGATTGTTCTTGAAATTTCCTCTTCTATGGTCCGGCCACTAAGGATTGTGAAAGGAACCTTTCAAGTATGCTCTAACAAACATAACCTATTTATCTTTTGAACAAAAGTAGCTGACGCCAATGAAATATTGTATTGATGACCAAGAGACAAAAATAGAACATAACTAACATAGAGCTGAAAAATGTTTGTTCTGTCTTTCTCAGATTACAACACAGAGGATAAATTTTATTGTTGACATCAGAGAAGACCATCATTTGGATGATAACTCAGATGGATCAAAATCAAAAGATCGTAGTTGGTCCATCAAATTTATAGCCGACGGTAAGGTTTCATCATCAATGTTGTCTCTAGCTCACTATTTGCTCCTTATTATGGAAATAGTATCTTTGTTAGTATTTCTCTTTCACAGATATCTATTGAAGAAGAGTGCTCTGGAACTCTTTATGGTTGATTGCTCAAACTTCTTCTTTGATTTTGGGGTATCTGAAAATGTTTCTATGCTATATATTACTAAAATCTCTTTTTACTTAAGTCTCTGTTTCCTTACCAATTACTGATATGAATTCTGATGAATACAATAGACCACCGAGGGACGAATAGATGCTTGTCGGGCTATTGTTCAAGCAAGGCCTCCTCATTTGAAAGATATTCACTTGGCTACTCAGGTTTGTGTTCATGTCCTCCGTTTGCTCATATTTTAGTGTATGGTGGACATAGATAAGAACCAAGCTGAGTAAAACATTTCTCTCTGCTGCAAAACTTGCATAAATCGTTTCCTTTTTAGAGGCCAGAACAACTTTTGAGAAGAACACAGTTAATGGAGTGTTGGGCTAGATGGGAGGTAACCGAGAACATCCTTCATTCTCATCATTCTAGTTCATTTTTTTCCCTTGGACAACATCTGGCAAAGAATGAACTCTGGCTGGATAATCTGCATCATTCTCCAGATCAGCAACTTTGAGTACTTAATGCAGCTCAACACATTGGCTGGGCGTAGTTATAATGACATTCCTCAGGTAATCTAGTGCTAGTGATAGTTCTTTTTCTTATGTGAAATCTTTAACACCATCTTACTTTTTTGGTTATTTCGATCTGTCTTGTATATTTTTGCAGTATCCTGTTTTTCCATGGATCCTGTCCGATTACACATCAGAAGTTCTGGACCTTTCAAATCCATCTAACTACAGGGATCTTTCCAAGGTGGTATTACTTTTAGTTTGCATTTAGTTTTCCATTAAACTTGAAGAACTGGTTGTAATGTGAGTCTCTATATGTTCAGCCAATTGGTGCATTGAATCCAGAGCGGCTGAAAAAATTTCAAGAACAATACTCTAGCTTCGAAGATCCAGTCATTCCCAAATTCCACTATGGTTCACATTACTCAGGTGTTGGAGTAGTAAGTTATCTTCTCTATGATATCTGCCACAATTGCAGCCGTTTTTTGTCTTATATTTTCTCTAGTTTTAATATCTAGTATTTTGATTTGCAAGAGGATAGTGCATTTATGATGGTCCTCAAGCAGATAGTTTATCAAAAGTTATCTCTTGTGTGTAGGTGTTGCATTATCTAGCTAGAGTCGAACCTTTTACAACCCTTTCAATTCAACGGCGAGGAGGAAAGCTCGATTGTGAAAACAGCATGTTTACAGACGTGGCAGCCACTTGGAAAGGAGTTCTCCAAGATATGACTAATGTGAAGGAGTTGGTAAGACTTGGTTCCTTTCAAAAGCACCAAATCGAGTATCTTCAATCATCTTCATTCTCTTTACAAGTGAAGAAGCTAGCCATACTCATGTCTCCTCATTTTGCTTTTAGGTTCCAGAGTTGTTTTACCTTCCTGAAGTGTTGACCAACGAGAACTTGGTGGACTTCGCTTCAACACAGTTGAAAGAAAATTTTGGTATAAATTTATTTCTGGTTTCTTTCCTTGCTCAGGCAAAATATTACTCCTGAAAGTAGAAACTATCTTTTTGTGATGTTGTTCTTGACCCATCAGATTCTGTAAAACTTCCACCTTGGGCTAAAAATCCAATCGATTTCGTACACAAGCATCGGATGACTCTTGAGAGCGAGCATGTGTCTGCACATTTGCATGAATGGATTGATCTCATTTTCGGGTAGGTTTTCTTCTTGAAGAGATCTTCTCAACATAGTTGTCGACAAGTAGATTTCCCTTTTGTTGAACGTCAAAACTAAATATCTGGAAAATTATTTTAGAAGTGATGGAGAAAATATTTAAGAGAAAGTGTTTCGAAAATTTTGAAGAGGATAAATGATTTTAGAAGAAAAAACTTTTTATTATTTAAGAGGATTTTTTATTTCTTGGATGATTTCAAATGGTAAGGGAGATGAAGTATTTATAGCCTTCAGAGTACAAAATATATAGAATATTTTAATCCTAAATCTAGAGAGTTTTACTAATATTTTATTATAATAATCTAGATAAATGTGTAGATATTTCTCTCAAATTCTCTAGAACATTCAAAAGAGATTGAGCTTTAGATACTTCTAGATAATGAATCAAGAAATGAGTTTATCCCAATATAAGTTAATTGGATTTTACCCAACATTAACTTGATCCAAAATCAAGTTTATATTCTCAACATCCCCTCTTAAACTTGATTTTGCTACTCCAACCATACTCTGCATCTTGATAAAGTCTTCCCGCTTAAGAGGTTTGGTGAAGATGTCTGCCACTTGATCATTTGTCTTCACATACTCCAATTGCACATCCTTCTTGGAAACACACTCTCGAATGTAGTGATAACGAGTGTCAATATGCTTACTCCGATCATGAAGCACTGGGTTCTTTGCCAAAGCTATAGCCGACTTGTTATCCACAAAAATCTTTGTTGGCTCCTCTTGTTGAAAGTTTAGCTCCTTTAGTAGGTTCCGCAACCATATAGCATGGCAAACACATGAAATAACCACTACATACTCTGCTTCACAAGTAGAAAGGGTGACGACCGGTTGCTTCTTTGACATCCATGTAAAAGCCTTATCTCCAATGTAGAACACAAAACCACTTGTGCTTTTTCGATCGTCTATGTCTCCACTCCAATCGCTATCTCTATATCCAACCAGCTTGTAATCATTAGAAATGGAGTAATAAAGACCAAAATCTGTGGTACCCTTGATATAGCGAATAATCCTCTTTGTTGCTTTAAAATGAGTAGTAGTTGGATGCTCCATGTATCGACTCACAACTCCAACTGCATATAAGATGTCAGGTCTTGTGCACGTCAAGTAGTGTAAACTCCCAACTAAGCTCTTAAAGATTGTTGGATCGATACTTTCTCCTTCTTCGTGCTTTGATAACTTGGTTCCACATTCCATTGGCGTACAAACTAGATTTGAGTCATCCATCTTAAATTTCTTAAGAACTTCTTTTGCATAGGCTTCTTGAGTGATGAATATTCCATCATCGTCTTTCTTTACTTCAATTCCAAGATAGTAAAACATTAGTCTAATGTCTGTCATCTCAAACTCCTTTATCATCTCCATCTTGAATTTCTCGAACATACTTGGATTGTTTCCTGTGAATATCAAGTCATCTACATATAAGCATGCAATCAATATATCATTGTTTTGAGTTTTAATATAAAGTGCATGCTCATATGGACACTTGATGAAGTCCTTCTCTTTGAAGTACTTATCAATCCGAGTATTCCAGGCTCTTGGGGATTGTTTTAATCCATATAGCGTCTTCTTCAACCTTAGGACTTTATCTTCTTCTCCCTTGATAATGAAACCTTGTGGTTGCTCAACATAGACTTCTTCATTCAGATCACCATTTAAGAAGGCTGACTTGACATCCATTTGATGTATCCTCCATTTGTTTTGAGCCGCCAATGAAATGATTAGTCTAACAGTTTCTAAGCAAGCAACTGGAGCGAATACCTCATCATAGTCGATTCCTGCTCTTTGACTATAGCCTTTTGCCACCAATATTGCTTTGTATCTTTCAATTTCTCCTTTAGCATTCTTCTTTGCTTTGTACACCCACTTCACACCGATTGCTTTGTGCCCATTTGGAAGTGAAGCTAACTCCCATGTGTCATTCTTCTGTATCAACTTGATTTCCTCCTCCATTGCATTCTCCATGTCTTTTTTTCTTGAGCTTCTTTGAAATTCATGGGCTCGCAATCCGCAAATAGACAAAATAAGGTAAGATTGTCTTGATTTTCGGTTACCTCGTAAAGTTCTTGTAGACTTCTGAAACATGGAATCCCTTGGCTTGGACTTTCATCTCCATAAGAGCTTGTAGTTGTTGAAGTTGGTGGTGTAACGTGATCTTCTCTTGGTTGCTCCAAATTCTCTTCTTCAAAAGAAGGAAAAAAGTTGTACTCTTCATCATTTGAACTCCATTCCCATTCTCCTTCTTCATCAAAAGTGACATTTCGACTTATGATTGTCTTCTTTGTATCCGGATTGTAGAGCTTGTAACCTTTGGAGTTGGCATCATATCCAATGAATATGTACTTCTCACTTTTGTCGTCTAGTTTGCTTCGCCTTTCATCTGGTACATGAGTGTGAGCAAGGCTTCCAAAGACTCTTAGATGTGAAACGCCAGGCTTTCTTCCACTCCAAGTTTCTTGTGGTGTCTTTTCCAAAATGCTTCTTGTCGGAGATCGGTTTGATATGTAGACTACACATGCTACTGCTTCTGCCCAAAACTTCTTTGGTATTTTCTTACTTTTGAGCATGCTTCTTGCCATATCAAAAATTGTTCTATTTTTTCTTTCCGCTACTCCATTTTGTTGAGGGGATCTTGGAACCGTCAATTGTCTTCTAATGCCATTGTCTTCATAATACTTCAAAAACTCCTTAGAAGTGAACTCTCCTCCATGATCGGATCTCATGGCTTTGATGACAAGACCACTTTCCTTCTCGACTTGGGCTTTAAACTTTTAAAAGTTTTCGAACAGTTTGGATTTTTCCTTCAAAAAGTAAACCCATGTTTTTCTTGAAAAATCATCAATAAAGAGAAGGAAGTAGTTACTTTTACCAAGTGATTTCGGCTTGAATGGACCACAAACATCTGTGTGGATAAGTTCCAACGGCTTCTTAGCTCTTGTATCTGACTCCTTTGGAAAACTAGTTTTGAATTGTTTTCCAAGTAAACACCCTTCACACACTTGATTTGGATGGTTGATACAAGGCAATCCTCTCACCATTTCCTTCTTGGAAAGTAGCTTTAAACTTCCAAAATTTAGATGTCCGAATCAAAGATGCCAAAGCCAAGAATCCTCCTTGTAACACATCTTGAGACATTGTGCGATGTCACTTTGAATGTTAAGAATAAAAATTATATTCTTTGTCATCGGCACCTTGGTAATGAGATTGTTGGCATTGTCTATTAAAAAGAGGTTATTGTCCTTGAGTCGAATGTCATAACCTTACTCTACGAGTTGCCTTAGACTTAAGATGTTGGTCTTCATACTTGGGATGTAATAGACATTGAATATAAATTATGATCTCCATTCTTTAATCGAATAAGAATATTTCCTTTACCTTTCACCTCCATTTTTGATTCATCTCCCAAAGCTACGTTTCCTTTCACCGACTCATCAAGCTTTGCGAACATGCTTCTTTTTCCACACATATGATTACTTGCTTCACTATCAAGGTACCACTTGTGAACCTCATCTCGTTCATCTTTCTTATAAGCCATCAATAGCATATCTCCTTTATGACTTATTTCTTCAACGTAGTTGGACCTCTCTTCAACTTTTTGGTTGATTGGAGCCTTACATTCGGAAGCATAATGTCTAAACTTTTTGCAGTTGTAACATTCAAGACTTGACTTATCGTACCTTGATTTCATAGATCCTCGTCCACGACCTCTTGATGAGCTTCCTCCTCTTTAATTAGAGTTTTCTTCATATTGTCTCCAATTTCTTCCATATCCACCACGACCTCTTCCTTGAAATTGACCGCCACTTTGTCTTAGATGATTTCGGCCAGTTTCTTGATTGATTTGCAACTTAAGAACTTGCTCCACGATATCTTCTTTCTACTTCTTCTTTTCTTCATATGCTTGTAACGATCCAAGAAGTTCCTCTATCGTCATAGCCTCCAAATCTTTTGTCTCTTCTATGACGGTAACTATATGCTCGAACTTTGGAACCAACGATCTAAGAACTTTCTCCATGATTCTCACATCCTCTAGCTTCTCACCATTTCTTTTTAGATTATTAGTAACCATCAAGACTCTTGAGAAATACTCCGACTCAAGTTATCCTTCCTTCATTTGTAATGCTTCAAATTCTCTTCTTAGAGTTTGAAGACGTACCTTCTTTACTTGATCGGCACCTTTGTATGAAGTACAAAGCTTTTCCCATGCTTGCTTTGCTGTCTTTGCTTTAGCAACTTTCTCGAAGAGCCTTCTTGTATCTCTTAAACTATCCTTTTGAGTTTGAGATAGACTACCTTCATTCTCCGGTTCGATGTACCCTTTCTCGACCACTTCCCATGCATCATGTGCTCCTAAGATAGCCGTCATCTCTAAACTCCAAGTATTATAGTTGTTCTTTGTGAGCATCAAAACTTGGAAGGAAACACCATTACTTGTCATCTTCTTAAAAATCTTCTAGCTCTGATACCACTTTGTTGGAAGGAAAATTATTTTAGAAGTGATGGAGAAAGTATTTAAGAGAGAGTGTTTGAAGAATTTTGAAGAGTATATATGATTTTAGAAGAAGCTTTTTATTATTTAAGAAGATTTTTTATTTCTTGGATGATTTCAAATGGTAAGGGAGATGAGATATTTATAGGTACAAAATATATAGAATATTTTAATCCTAAATCTAGAGAGTTCTACTAATATTTTATTATAATAATCTAGATAAATGTGTAGATATTTCTCTCAAATTCTCTAGAACATTCAAAAGAGGTTGAACTTTAGATACTTTTAAATAATGGATCAAGAAATGGGTTTAGCCCAATATAACTTAATTAGATTTTACCCAACATTAAGTTATTCAAAATCAAGTTTATATTCTCAACAATATCAGGGTAAGATAGTTGGATTAATGTAATCACTTTTGTTTTTCTTATTAACTTATTCATTTAGGTTTAAGCAACGTGGTAGCGAAGCAATACAGGCAAATAATGTTTTCTTCTACACTACCTACGAAGGGACTGTCGATATTGATAAGATCACGGATCCAGTAAGTTATCTTTGTACTAGTTTTGAATTTGCTCAGTGTTGGTTTTACCATATAACTGTCCTGTGGATATTTGATGAAGGTACAACAACGAACCACTCAAGACCAGATAGTTCATCTCGGGCAAACGCCTTCTCAGCTACTGACTGAGCCTCACATCAAAAGAAAGCCTTTGAAAGATGTCCTTTATATGCAGGTAAATGCTTATTCGAGAGATTCTGAGTTACAGTTTGGCTAAATTTGACCATTTGAAAACTTGATAAACACTTCAAATTCTTGTTTAGACTATCTTCAGGAATCCAAAGAGATAAAACCGTATCCTGTTCAAGCTCCAGAACACTGCAACTTACCTGCTGCAGCCATCAAGGCAACTTCAGATACTGTTGTGATTGTTGACATGAATGTGCCAGCAGCACATATTGCACAACACAAGTGGCAACCAACCACTCCTGATGGTTAGAAGTTCATCTGTCACTGCCATTACAAGCAATGGAGAAACTTTTACTGGTAAGCAAATTTTAAATGCTCTGATCTCTGTGGAGGTTTGGTGATCAATTTGATGATATTATTCATCATTTTATCGGAAATCCATGTACATCGTTTAGGTGGACATGTGGATAACAGCATCAAGATAGTATTATCTGATGGAGCTAAAACCCTGGAAAGCTTTTGGTCATTGTGCTCCTGTAACATGTTTGGCTCTGTCTCCGGAAAACAACTTCCTTGTGACAGGTTCACGGGATACAACTGTTTTGCTGTGGACAATTCACAAAGGATTTACTTCTCCGACAAACGAGCCTGAACAGAACAGCTCTGAAATAGTGCTCCGTGGCCACCGAAGTGAAATAGTATGTTGTTGTATTAGCTCAGATCAAGGAATAGATCCTTCGTGCTCTGAGTCATCAGATGTTCTATTGCATTCCATTGGAAAAGGTCGACTGATAAGAGGACTTGTTGGCGTTAAGGCTCATGCTCTTTGCATTTCTTCTGATGGAGTTATAGTGGTGTGGAGTAGATCGGAAAATTCTGTCAGCACATTCACCATTAACGGAGCTCTCATTTCCAAAGCAAAGATTCCTTCCTCTTGTACCATAAGCTGCATGGAACTATCCATGGACAGGCAATATGTTGTGATTGGCGTAAGCTCATCTTCCGATACTGATGGACAGATGGCTTTTGATTTCCCCAATGAAGAAGATTCCTCAAATGAAACCAAAAAAGTAGACAGATTGGATATACCATCTCCTTCAATTTGCTTTCTCAGTTTATACACTCTCCAGGTATTACTTACTGGAACAATGTTATTAATGCAAAACACTAATTTTCTCATAGCAGGCCATAAGAGCAGCTCCAATAGTTAAGAACCTCATTAACTTATTTTTAATGTAAATAATGATAGTTTTGTGGGATTCCAATGGTAGTACCCCACACAAGATTCTTAAGAGAAGAATGTAGCTTTTCTCAAGAGCAATCCAAATAATTAAGGAAACAAAAACTGACCTGCACTCTCATCCTGCACAGAACATATGCTTTCTTTGAGTAAACCAGTTTGCACAACGGTCTGTTAAAGAAGAGTCCAATGAGCAATTTTGAAACGTATCAGCAATAAAAGCAAAGAATGGTCCAGAAGAAGGAGGATTCAAAAAAATGGCAACAAGAGGATAATACACGGTCACATTATAAACACCTGCAAGCCTGTTTTGATGCGGACAAATTCCTCCAAATGTAATGACAGCTTGTGTGGAACCTGCAACACAGGGAAACCATAACTGAAGTAAGAAACAAATAATTTTACAGTTGTGTGTCTGCTTTTATACAAACTCAATGACTCCACCTAAGAACAGAACATGAAAGATCAAATGGAAAATATCCTAGAAAATGTTTTCAAACATGAAAACATGAAAAATCATAAGAATTTTTTTTTCCCTGACAGTTAATAAGTTATATTTCCTCCTGTGAAGGCAAAATGAATTCTGGAAATAAACCTTAAGCTAAATCCAGGATCAATATTGTTCTATGTCATCAGCTTTGTGGCTTCATCCAACCCAAGATGCTTTACCCATCGCCTCACCATCCACTGGGTAAGGAAAGGAAAGGAAATGAGCGTTTCTTTCATCAATCAGGAATGAGGCACCATCACGGTCGTTCAACACTATACATATATATCCTCATAGCTAAAACCAAGTAATCTAAGAGCCTCACAAGTTCAAAGTTTATATTTCACACAATCAAATAGCTCTGGCTTCATATTAAAATCACAAGAAAAGATGAGGCTGTAGCTATAAGAACTTACCACAAGATGTGAATGAAGAGTAGCAAGTGCACGTGCTTGTGCACGATATAGACACCAATGCAGAGAATCTACAACAGAGAACAAGGATTTAAGGTTTGAGAGGGGCAATAAGTTTGACCATTTTGCTTGCAGTCACCAAAGCCTGACCGAGACAGACATAATTCACAAGAGAATTGATACCTGCAATAAAAGAGGTTCCATGTTTCGAATTGTTCTTTCGTTATGGCAAAGGGAACCAATCAAATGATCAATATACCTCCTCCACCTTATTATTCCTCCAACAACATCTCTAACCTCATTGTTTGAAGAGAACTGACTTTTAGGAAATCACAGGTTTTCCCAATCAGTCTCCAAGGTTTCTAATAACTCATCTCACTGCTTCCAGACCTTTTTCCTCTCTCATTCAAAAGATCAGCAAACGCACCTCCGTACTCAATTCTCATCAATCTTACTGCAAACACTGTTTAAATTCCACAAACAGAAACTGTTGTAAAGAGGAAAACTCAATTGCACTTAACAATATTGGTAAAAAGACTCTAAAGAACGAACTACTCGCTAAACGCTAGGATTCTATGTCATTTTCAATGTAACAATATCACTCCTCAGGCAACGATAAGAGTGGTAACTGAAGGAATGAATTATTTACCAGCTCTGTGTGGAGAAACCTCCAAATTAAGATTTTGGGGTTTCCGCGGCGGAGTCACTGTACCTGCATATCAAGAATTTTCCAAATGATATTGAGGATAGAACAAGGCAAAACAACGTCGATATTACCATAATTCTACAAAAAAATAAAGTACAGTAGAAAACCATTTACCTCTTCTACGCGGAGAAAAGTGTTTTGGAGTCTTTTCGGTTCGCTTGAACGAATCTGGAGAAGCTTTCTGTGTTTGAGATAAACTCGAAATGAAAGCAATTGCGCCATTGACACTCTGCTCCTAACATAGTTTGTCTAGATAGAAGAAGAATCGCCTCAGAAAGGGGAGAGAGGAGAAGCATGCGAAGAGATAAGACTCGACCAATCATCACGTAAACGTATCTTAACAATTCTTAAAACTCTTATTTTAGAATCGTTTCTTATCCATTAAATCATCCATCCAGTTTTTTGACATTAAATTAACATTAAGAACCTCCATTAGATACACTAATGGAGGTGCTCTAAGTTCTTCTTTTCTAGGTATTCCATGTGCTGAACCTTGGTAAAGGCCAGGATATAACAGCTATGATTCTGAACATAGACAACACTAACCTCTTAGTTTCCACAAAAGATAATCAGCTGATCATCTTCACTAATCCAGCTGTACATAAGCTCGGTCTTAAGTTTTCACTTTTAGAAAAGAATCAGAACCTAGTAAGAAAACAGAATGTTTTTATGATTATTTGCAGTTAAGCTCAAAGGCGGTGGATCAGAAGCTTGGCTCGAAATGACAAACACATTTCAATGCTTCGGTAGAATCGACAGCAGCTCACAATGAAATGTCTCACAAGAAGAAACTTGCAGCAGGGTTGCAGAGACGAGTGAGTTAGATGTTAATGGTGCATTTTCCAAGATACTAAAAATTCAAATAACCAACTCCGACTTCTTAGTTTTTCTCAATGTTTTGAAAACCGGACCAGACACCGATTTGGCAATGTTGTTGGATAGCTAGTTAGACCGGGTTAATCGGTCAAACCAGGTTTTTATAATATATTAAAAATAAATATTAATATATAATATGATAATGTTTAAAAAAGTAGAACACATTTGAAAATCATCAATAAAAGTTTCTCACTAGTACAAACTTCTCTTTATTCAATAGGATCCCTCTCATTTCCTTGAGTCCATAAGCCTTCTTCACTTTGACCAACTGTAGCAAAATATATAAAACTATACAAAGCAGTTCATATATTCAAAACATAATTTATAATACAAACTATTGTAGAAAAAAATGATAAACAAAAAAAAATTATTAAATACCATTGAAATTTTCAGAGTATGAATCGTCTTCATTTTTTGGGGGTTTTTCAAGAAGGACATTCTCAAATTCATCATAATTTAGTTCGGCTTCTTCAGGTTCTTCCACAATTCAAAATTCAGTTTTATCAAATGATTCATAATCAACTGGATCAAAAGATCTTTTCTTTCTAGAAAACCTGAATAATATATGAACATTTAACATGTATTCATAAATATATTTCATATATATATATATATATATACTATATAGTTTTTGATTACCTATTTTGGAGACGTAAATTGTAGTGACGATACACAAGATCATTCAGTCTTTGATGCTCCAACCTATTCCTTTTTTGTACGAATTCGTTCGAACACACTCCAATTACGTTCGCAACCTGACGATGATGCAATTTGACTAAGAATTCGAATTGCTAGCTTCTGCAAGATAGGAGTATCGTAACCAAAAAACTTCCACCACTCATCTGCAAATAAAATAAAATATTGCATGTGAAAATATTAAATATGAGGAAGCGAGGTAGTGTTTATGATTTGAATCATGATGTTTATAATTTAAATGATCTCAACCACTCACCTACATATAAAAATACTGCAAATAAGGTTTCAAAAATTCATAAATACATGTCAAAAGATTACCAGGCCGAGTTCTTTTGCTGCCACATAATGCTGACGAACGAGAAAAACCATTCTCATGTTCTCTATACATCGTCATGCCTTCAAGTATCTTGGCTCTAATAGGTCCTTTTTGCTTTTCAATCAAAGTAAGCATCCCTTTCATTATCTCAGGTTTTGAGCAAAAGTTCTCTTGATCATACATAAAAGCTGGAGTTAAAAAGTAAGCTACAACATGTAGATCACAACGCAACATTCTATCCCCACATGTTCTTGATGATCCTTGTGTAAGGCTTATACAATTCTTTATTTTTGTCGAATAGCTTCTTAATACCTAATCGAGCTCTATACATTCCTTCATACACATAAGGCAATGACGGCTTCTCATCCGAATCACAAATACGCAACAAACGTATCATAGGAGCCATAATCCTTACAGTCAACAAACAGTACACACACATGTTTTCATCCAAAACTATTTGTTTCACAAATCTTGCTTTCTCCAATCTAATAACTTTCGGAATTCTTGATCTACAACCAAACCTTGCAAGATGTCCTTATGCTCATATGCACTTTGAAGGGCTATAAAAGTGGTAGCAAATCGAGTTTCTCCGGGACGAATGATTTATTTCCAACCATGACTCTTTCTCAGCCAATTTAAAGGTGACTTATGATTGTAGACAAAAATAGTTACCTTTGAGACTGCAGAAACTACCTCTTGAACATTAGGTAACTTACCCACATCTTCTAATATCAAATTCATACAATGAGCTGCACACACTGACCAAGCAAGGTTTGGGTATTTCTCTGCAAGAAGTCTACCTGAAGCTTTGTAGTTATGTGCATTATCGGTAACTAGATGGCCCACATTATCAGAGCCAATCATTTCCACAACCTCAGCAAATAAATTGCACAAATTTTCTGCATTGGTGTATGTATCGGACACATCAACAAATTTTATAAATGTAACTCATTTTGGGCAACATACCAAAAAGTTGATTAGTGGTCTTTGTTTAGTATCTTTCCATTCATCTCCCGTCAAAGTACAACCAGTATTAGCCCAAGTACTTCTAAATGACTCAATGCTCAAAGACACATGTTGTTTAGCATCTCTCAGTAACTTAACTCGCAATGTGTGATACGAAAGACCACTATAACCATGCCCTAAACTAGCAACTTTGCTCAGCATGATTGGAAAAAAAGGTGAGTTCACATCATTCATAGGAAGGCAAGCATCATAAAACCACAAAGCAACAGCCATATCAACATCATGCACTTTTTCTTTGCTTTGTATACATGCCTTTATACTAGGTTGAGAATGATCACTCAAACATGTTTTGAAGTAATCATGTAGACCAACACTTCTATTTCTTTTTTATACTTTGAGATAAAGATGGTTGGGAGTGAACACCTTCCCAGCTTCGTTCACATAAGTAGGGATGCACACATCATCAATTGGTATCCCTCTTTTTCCTTACTTTTATCTTCATTTGCTTTCAGTGACTGCTTCATTTGAAACTGAACCTCTGAGGAAACCATATTACATGAATTTATGTTTCCTCTAACCCCTGCTAAATGTTGTTTCATTCTATTGATGCCTCCTCCTCTATTCTCTTTCTGACAAAAGTCGCAAATCAAAGTTTTCTTTCCATTACGTTCAATACGTTCAATTACATATCTCCATGCAATATCATCCTTCCGACGAACTGAACGTAAGGAAGTTACTCCATCATGTTCGTTTTGTGAATTTTGAGTCTCCATTAAACTAAAAACAAAGAATAAAATAGATATATAAATATGAATAGTTACAAGCTAGAAAATTACAACACTAACGTCAAAATTCAAATGATATAAAATAAAACAAAATATATAAAACCAAATTACAACACTTACAACGTTTTTCTGGTGACTTTGATTTCAAAAATAATTTACAGCAGATATATAGCAAACTTTTCAATACGTTCTCTTTGTCAATGAAAAATAATCAAGCGAACACAAATCAACAAATATAAGAGATTTCGACTCAGTGTACCTTAACTTTTCTTCCTCCAATTGTTATTAAAAATGGACCTAGAGATTTGAATAGTTTAACCTAAATAAAATTAGCAAGAACAGCAATAGTTTAAATTATATATCGTATATATGGATTTGAAGTGATTTATTTTCCATTTTTAATGTTTTAGAAAGGAAAATTATAAAAATGTAAAATTTTTAAACGAATTTTTTATAAACCGGCTTTTTGGTATCAAACCGGGTCAATGCTTTTACCGATTTTTTACTGATTTTACGGGTTTAACATAAATTCTGGTTTCATGTTAATTCGAACTGGTGTAAGCCACGAATCCCGGTTCAACCAGTCGGACCGGCCGGTCCGGTCCGAGTTTCAAAACATTGGTTTTTCTTAAACCTTTTTTCTATCGTCTTACTATGTAAAGTTTACCTCACTATTTGTGTCACAAAAGACTTCACAATTTTCCTGTTGGCACAAAGAAATCCTTTAGTTTGAAGAAGATAAAATAAGACATTTATTCGCATAAAAAAAAATACCGAGTTGATTGTGCAATTCCGGCTTGGACCTATTGAATTGGGATTAGATCACAAGGCGTATATAAAATACAACAAAAGATGATCCACATTGGGATAAAGAAGACAAACACACATGCATAATTTTGCAATGTTTTAGCCTTTATTCCATTGACAGACATTACTACAAAACATTCTCCATTAATGGGTATGAAGGTGATTGAGCTACTTCTTCCTCCTTATTGCATATGTAAATAAAGTGGGATTCAGGATCCTCCAGAACATAATCATGTGGCAACATTCCATCACTTGTCAGAGGTATAGCTTCCCCGCATGATTTTCCTGTCGAGCTACAATTCCCTGGTCTTTGAAATCCTGGTCTTGCTGCAAAAATTTAAAGTGGTTAAGTATAGAATGCTACTCATAATAAGAAACTGAGAATGGAAGCTTACGTATAATGTATAAGGAGATCTTCCAGTTGTACAAAGAACGAGTCAAATGAGGCATTCTAACTTTGGGATCACCATAAGTTATCTATTAAAACACACAAGTCAATATATAGGTTTTTAGTGACAATGGACAAGAACAGTGGCCGACATAAAGGGAACGCAAGTGAATGTATATTACCAAAGCGTAGGTCCCTCCAGTTCTAATCAGCCTGAAAATGAAAGAGAAAGGTTTTGTTGGCTTATTAGAAGGAATATATACATACATATATATACACTAAAAGAGTCCATTAATGGCATCTATAGGAGATGATCCAGGAACAGCTATTATATTAGTGACCTGCTAACTTCACTCAACATTCTCGAAGCACTTAGAGGAGCATCACTGCCACACTGAAAGCCACCGTACCACACAAAAGAAGAAAACTTAAACAACGTATGGAGATATGAATATGAGAAACAAAGGATCCGATTTCATTACCATCAATGAATCAAGGGTTCCTGAAAACACACAAAAAAATCACCTCTAGCTTTCCTTTCAACCAGAAAACCAAACAAAGGACAAAAAAAGAACAAAATAAACAAAGAGACAGAGTAATTGGCTACAACATACCTTTATCAATAACAGTATCAAAAGATTCGTCTGCAAAGTAGCTCATATCTCTAACATCCATTTGCATATCTGTCGGGTAAAATCCAATAAGTATAAAGTTTCTTCCTTTTTGTTTTGCTTTATTAGAACTTTAAACTAAAGCCTCTAGCTTTACATATTTGATGCAAGTGAAAATTGGATATGTATTAAAGCAAGTACATTTGAGCTGAGGAATAGACGCATATTTGGTTTGCATCATCTCAATAGCCACTGAAGAGATATCAACATTCATGATGTCCTCGTACCCGTCTTTCACCATATCCTCTGACATCACTGTACCAAATAATGAGAACAATCACAGAGTTTAATGTTTCTAAAGTCAACATTCAATCGAATGGTAAGAACTGTTACAATCCATAGCAATTGCCAATTGAAAAGAAGAGATCTTTACGGGAGTTGCCACAGCCAACCATGAGGACTTTTGAAGAAGTAGGGACGAAGGTGCGAATGAAAGGACGGAGAGAAGAGTAACGTTGGTACCAGTCAAAGGAAAGCGCGTCTTGCACGTAACGCGCATCCCAATACAGAGCATCGCCATAGTTGTAAGTGTTGCAGCTCGACACGTCCCTCTGCATCTTTCTCCTATTGTCTCTCTTAAAAGATCCGATCTGAGATTCTGCGGCGGAGCTTTTGTGATCGTCGCTGTTGATTTCGACCGGCTTACACAGTTTGGGCCTCATTTAGGCCCAATACAAAATCATATGTGAGGTAAATGGGCTTTAAATCAATAATTATAGCCTCGTTTAGGCCCATTATTAATAGTTACTGCTTTGGGCCACTAGTTTTTTTTTTTTTTTGCCAACAGCTTATTGGCTTTTAAATCCCTTGCAGGTAGGGGGTTCGATCCCTGATGCTTTGAAGATTTGTAAAATAACTACACCACTGGCCACCTATCCTCGACGTTTGGGCCACTAGTTTAGTTGATTTTTCTTTAATTTTATTGCAGAATTTATACAATAACTTAAAAAAATCTGAATTTCGTTTTAACATTGATACATTATCATTAAATTATTTCATTATCAGTGATTTTTCTGGAAATTAGGAACTTCTTTCCATTAGAAAAGATGATAGCAACCATTCACCAAACTTTTTAAGATTGATATCGACTTTAATTTATTAGTCTAAGAAAATTGAAAAAAAAACTGATGAAGAAAAATAATCATTTTTTCCCGTTGCAACTGAGTTACAATAGTCAAGTTTATTAGTTAAATTTATGCATAGTGGCAACGGGATTATAAGAGCATGTCTAATAAAGTATGTGAATGGGTTCTTAACCTTAAATTGAAATTATTTTAATAAAAAGAGATTTAATTAGTAAAAGACAGGTTTTTATTATAGAGTTTTAAGAATTCTTAAGAGTCCCTAAAATGTCACGTTTTCATTGGAGGTGGATTTTTGGCTAAAAAAAAAAATAGAACGCATGGGTCTTTGGGGTTCATTTTCCCGATTTTTTTTCTTCTTTCTTCTCCTCTCCGATGAATATTCATGTGTGATCTCAAATCGACGGCGAGAAGAGCCAAATCACGTGGAAACGAATTAGGTGCATCTCGAGTACGAGCTATGGCTGAAGAAATCGATCGTGGATTAAGATTAGGGTTTCTTAGCAGAATGTGGTGTGTTGGATGGGATTACATGTGGAATTACGCTTGGAGAAAAGGAAGGATTGACTTCGGTGTGATGTATAGTGTGATTGGTGATCTTAATGAGCTTATGGGTTTAGTGACAGAGTTTATAGGTTAGTTTTATATGTTGCTTATAATTTGGAGTTACTTATATTTTTTGTATTATATATATATATACAGAACGAATTGGCTCAGCAAAGAAGTTCCACAATTAATTCCCGAGGAGAACATGCGTAAAGTTTCGTTCTTGTGATTCATTTTTGTACATTTTGTGTTTCTAATCTTAAACTCACCACATTGTTTACTTTTTGGTTGATTTTGTGTTGTTTTAATCGACACACCATATGAACCACTTTACCCAATACACGATAAATCATAACTTGTAAATATACAAGTTGGTTTCTAACTTATAGGCACTTTAAGACTTGCATAAAGGTTAAAGAACTGAGTTTCGTTGTATACTTGCAGCAAGTTATACGCTCCAACTTCAAATGGAAACGGTTTCTAGTTATAATTTTTGTGTGGTTAGCATTCTTGCTCATCCAAATTGTCAAGGCAAGTAATTTTCTTCTTTGCTTCTAAACACTCATTAATCTTGATGTTGAGCTCTCATTGATCTAACTATTGGGTTTATACAGAACGAAATCAAGGTCTGCAACATAGTGTATTGGTAACTCGGTATGGATTCAAAGCCCCCTAAAGCATTGATCTACTAAAAGAACAAAGCGATACTCTTATCATCAAGCTACGAAATGCTTTATGTATTATGTAGTTGAGCTTAAGAGTTGTCTCTTTTATAAGGTTTCAAAGCTCATTATGATACTTGAAATAGATAATATAACATTACAAGTAGCTAAATATGTTGGAAGTAGAGAAAATAATAATACTTTTAACTATAGTCTTGATGTGCATTATCTAAAAATTATTGCTTATTGCTTGTTTTGAGTGGTCATTTTCACTATTTGTTCTATGATTGGAGTTCAATATCTAAAGAGTATGCGAGCTTTCAAAGTTGTCTGTTTCACTATGTCTCAAGCTCACTTTGTTTCTAAGTTGTTCCTTGCTCTGCTTAGGTCCATCACTTTATGATTGTGATATCTTGTTGCTCTGCGTTTTGCTTCATCATCACATACACCACCATTGTTTGGCTTTACTTTATGATTGTGATAAGTTGTTGTGAGTGAAAAAGACTGCTATGATTGATATTATTGTTCTTTGGCTATTGAGTGGTATAGAATGATTTATTTTTGATTTGCAAATTGTAGATTGTATATCACTTTTGGTTGTGATTTCTAGATTGTATATCACTTTGATGATGAAGCATTCTATCTCTCAATTTCTTTCTTTCCTCCACATTTATAGGTGTCATACATATTGTTCTCATACACATTTGTAATGAGACAATTTATTTCATAATTTTTTTAAGAAAAAAAACACTAAATGGAGTTCTACTATTTAAATCCCGAAAACTGGAACTAATATAAGGATTTTTAACTTTAACAAACTCATTATTTACATTTGTTTAGATTCTCATTAGGAGTGTGGTGTTTTAATGATCTTTTAATAAAAAGAATATCACAATGACGACGTCAAAAAGGTGATAATTCTGATATAACGTTTGCCAATTACAGAAAAAGCCCAAAAAGCCCATTTTGCGTGATTTCGGGCTTTTTAGGTTAAAAGCAAGGCACGTGTTCAAAATTAACCATAGTTAGAGCATCCACATCAGTGAACCCCATTAGGGGTTTACCAAAAAAAAAAAATAACAAAAAAAAAATAAAAAAAATAAAATGCACAGAACCAATCAGGGTCCGCCACGTGGCGGACCCTGATTGGTTCCGTGTTTATTCAATTTTTTTTTTTTTTTTTTTTCTGCTAAGAACCCTACTCCTATAACTCTCAATGTGGATGGTCTTACTTGTTATATAAAATTCTTCTTCACTCATATTAATTTGTCTTCTCAGTTTCACTCAACCGTTCAAATTCCAATGGCCGCATTACGAGTTTTCTCTCTCATTGCATTCGCTTTATCTCTCCTCTCCATCTTTTCTATCAATTCCGGCCATAACATCACTGAAATTCTCTCCGATTCGCCGGAATATTCCTCCTTCAACAGCTACCTTTCTCAAACAAAGCTCAACGACGAAATCAACAGCCGCACCACGATCACCGTCCTTGTTCTCAACAATGACGCAATATCTTCCCTTGCCGGAAAACATCCACTCTCTGTCATCAAAAATGTTCTCAGCCTGCACGTCTTCCTCGATTACTACGATCCTTTAAAACTCCATCAGCTCTCTGATCGCACAATCCTCACCACCACGCTTTTCCAAACCACCGGAAAAGCTCCCGGAAACTTAGGATTCGTCAATGTCACCGATCTCAAAGGAGGCAAAGTCGGATTCGGCTCCGCCGCTCGAGGATCCAAGCTCGCTTCCACCTACGTGAAATCCATTAAACAAATTCCTTACAACATCTCTGTTCTCGAAATCGATGCTCCGATCATCGCTCCCGGAATCTTAACCGCACGTGATCCTTCCGTCACCGGGATCAATAATATCACAAGACTTCTTGAAAAATCCGGTTGTAAAATCTTCGCGAATTTGCTCGTATCAAGTGGTGTCGTTAAATTTTACGAATCCACCGTTGAAAAAGGCTTGACGGTTTTTGCACCGTCCGATGAAGCTTTTAATGCTAAAGATGTACCAGATCTAACGAAGCTCACACAAGCTGAGGTAGTCTCGCTCCTAGAGTATCACGCCCTCACTGAATACAAACCCAAAGGATCATTAAAGATTAACAACGACACAATCTCCACATTAGCTACTAATGGCGCCGGTAAATACGATTTAATGACGTCAACTAACGGCGACGACGTTATTCTCCATACCGGCGTTGGTTCGTCGAGACTCTCCGACACTGTGATCGATGAAACACCTGTCGTTATATTCACGGTGGACAAACTCCTTCTCCCCTTTGAACTTTTCAGAAAATCTCCATCTCCGGTACCGGCTCCGACACCAGCACCAGAGCCAGCGAGTGCACCGGCACCGTCTCCGGCTAAGTCACCGCCTCCAGCAGAAGTACCTTCTCCCACTGAAACTTCTCCACCGGCACCTCCATTGGTTGATGATTCGCCGGAAGGAGCTCCATCAGATTCTCCGACAAGTTCAGAGGACAGTAATGCTAAAAACGCGGCATTTCACGTTAAAGCTCCTGCAATTTCCGCTGCATTGGTCACTTTTGCCGTTACATCTCTCTTGTTATAATTTAAAAGATAAAGCCTTAAGTTAATCTGTTATAATTAATTTAGACTTTGAATATTTCTTGTTGTTTATGTTTAGTTTAGTTTATTGGTTACACACACCCTGAGATTTTCTAATTAATTGGTGTTTAGATTGAGGTACCAAACCCTTATATTATATTTTGTAAAAGGTTTAAATCCTTACAGCATGTCCAATGTACATGTTTAACAGGGTTCTTAAGATTAAATTAAGAATTTTTTTAATAAAAAGGGTTTCATTAAGCAAGAGTTGGTTCTTATTAGGAAGGTTTTAGAAATGTTAAGAGCCTCTAACGTGTCACACTCTTATTTGAGTAGGATTTTGGCGAAAAAAATAGAACACACGGGAAAAAAAAATCCATTCATTTCCCCGAAATTTTCTTTCTTCTTTCTTCCCCTCTCTTCCGATGGCGATTCGAGTACAATTTCTAGTCGATGGTGATACGAGCCAAATCTGCATCTCAGTGCCCATGTATCATCATCGGAACTTGCAAGCAACCAAATTGCACCATCGACTTCGATATAAAGTGCTTTTCGACAAAATCAGAGAGATTCTAGGGCAAAGACGTTGGGGTTTCTTCTATTCGAATCAAAGAAGTATGTTTTCCGAACAATTTGTAGTAGTTAGCGTAGTTCGAATTTGAGATTAAGGTTTGTGATTACAAAATTAAGGTTTTTTGATTTAGGGTTTTTCTAATTTAGATTGGTTATGGTCTTAGGTTATCTAATTTTGGTTTCTTCGATTCGAAAAAGAGATTCATTTTAGTTTGAATTTAGATAGGTCATAATCTCATGTTTTAGATTGTTTTGGATTGGTACCATAAAGTCCAAGATTATCTTTTGGGTCGTAACATGTTATGTAATGCTAACACCTTCTCTTTTTTCTTTCTGTATCGGAGGAGAAGATGGTCCAGAAGTTCATGATTCCACAGAATTGGCTGAAGCTGGAGATACACAAGGAGATGATTATGCAGACGACTCCTCAAGGTAAGATTTCACTATATTTGTGTATTAAATGTGTGGTATACTGCATTTGAATGGTCTATGTAGTTTATGTGTATGATTAGAGTTTAGTTAGTGTAAATGGTTAGGGTTTATTTAGTTTCAATGCTTGTACACTGTGAATTCTTACTGTCGACATCACAATTATTAGTTTCAAGTGTATAGATATGTATAGAGTTGAGTTAGGTTGAGATTGATAAAAGACATGTGTATTCCAATTTAATGGCCTTGAATGTGTAGTAGATATTGATTAGATTGTCATTTAATGCTAAAACTTAAGTATAGTGAACTTAATTAAGCTTATATATGAAACCGCTTGTGAAGACATATTCTTCTATTATGTTATGTGAAAGCATATCCTTCAGTATTCTTCTGTTTTGTCTTATAAATGGATTCACATAATCCATTTAGGCAGTCATCTGACTTTATAGCTGTTAAGTAATCAACATGCACCCCCAAAAACCTGAACCGAATATGTATGAGAGGTATTCACCAAGTATTCATCTTGGTGAATCAGAGGCTCTTTTTGTTTAGTAGTCAGTGGTCTGAAACTACTAGTGAAGCTCCAACTAAAGGTGAAGATTGGAGAATAAAGAAGAAGTAGACTCCCACAAACTATGTGGTGCTCATAAGTGTGTGGCTCAACAAAAGCAAGGATGCAATTATTGGTAATGAGCAAAAAACTGAGGTGTTCTGGATATGGATAGATACCTACTTTGTTTCTAGTCCTAAGTTTGTATGTATGCAAAAGACAGAGCCTAGTCATTATAAGCAAAGGTGGGGTAAGATCAATGACATGGTCTGCAAGTTTGTCAAGGTTGTTTTGAGGCTGCATCATCTCATAAATCTAGTGGACAAAATGACAATGATGTGATGAAGTTGGCTCATCACATCTACTTCAACGATCATAAGCAGAAGTTCCCTCTTGAGCATGCTTGGAGATAACTCAAATATGACCAAAAATTATGTCAAAAAGAAGATAATGCAGTGTCAAAAAGAAGGAAGACGGAAGATGGTTCCACACAGTCTTCAAGTTCTGTTCCACTAAGCTTTGAAGAAGTTCAAGTTCGACCACCGAGGGTTAAGGCTTCAAAGGCAAAATCTAAAAGGACAGGGAAGAAGACATCATAAATGGTAGATGAAGGCAATGCTCTAATTGAGATTTCAGAGCATGTGGGAAATGAGAAAAAGGATCTAGAAACGAAAGAGAAGCTATCCAAGAACAAGTTATTTGAAAATCTACTTGCAAAAAAAAGTCACTTTCTGATATGGAAATGGCTCTCAAAACAAATTAATAAATGACATGTTGAATTCAGTTTAAGTGTTTTGTAATTTGTGTTGTCTAGTCTATGTGTTCTGTTATCTAATCTATGTAATCTTGTGTGCTCTGTGTATTGCTTAGATATATATATATATATATATATATATATATATAAGTATTTTGAATGCTCTGTGTACAATGCTCTTGATTGTGTGCTATGTGTTTTGCTTATATATATACAAGTATTTTCTAATTGTGTTGTGTGTGTTTTGTTCTTATGTTGTGTGTGTTTTGTTCAAGAAAGATGGTGCATGATCTAGAAATGTAGCTCCATTTAAGGAAGAAGACTAGAGTGATGAGAAAGAATGTGCTGATGTTACTGCTGCCAACAGTTCCACAAACTCCATTTAGGGAAGAAGATTGGTGACAAGATATCAGAATCGTGCGTTGTGGATGTCCCAACAACTCCAAATAGTACATCTAGCAATCTTCCACATCTCAGTGACTCCTATTTGAATCATCAATACCACTTTGCCTCTCTTCTATTAATGAGAAAGATCATTTTAGCATTACAATTGTATCATTTTACAATTATATCATTTTAGCATTACAATTAAATGTCAACTATTTTTATGTAACGATTTCTAGGATTTTATATTATAAAAGAAAAAATTTAAAATTTAATAGTATGATTAGGATGCTCCCCCCGCAGTTTGCGCGAGTTAAATAAATTATAAATTTCGTACTAATTTTTATGATAATGTAAATAGTATTTTTGCAAGCTTACAGAGATAACATATGTACTTAAAGAGAAGATAGCAAAAAGAGATCATAAATATTAGAAGCAAAATCGGTAATTCCTCATTGTATGGTATCTGTATGGTAACGTTCAAATTTGATGTTAAGTGTGTAAAAATGTTTACAATCTTTAGATATGTTGGAAACACAAGTTAATGTAAGATTGGAAAATCGTTACATAGTGGTTGGTTTTTACATAATTAAAAATTTGAAAGTTTTACAGGGAGTAGTGGAATACATAAGTTAAAACGATTTTTAAGTTTTCAAGTCTGACAGTTGTTGTTAATTATATTGTTTGTATTCGTAAAAAAGTTTTGTTGTTGTTATTAAAAATTCATGTTGATGTTAAGGTTAATTTGGATGTGGGAAACTTTGACTTTGTGAATTGGTGGTTATATTATATGGTAGTGACGATTTGTATGGTTAGATTGGTCAAATGCTCTTTCTGGTTTGGTATGATTTTGCTTGTTGAACCAGAAAGAAGAAGAAATAAACGTAGTTTACACAAATGGTGATAATATGATTAGACCTTTTGTGTAAACAAAAAGTCACATTGAGAAATACGGTATTGACGATTGGTGTGATTAGCTTCTGTTAATGTTTCTAAATTTTTACTATAATAGTGAAAAAAGAGAAGCTAAAGAACTCACAAATGAGATCTAGGGAAGTTATTACAGATTCTAGATATGAGATGATAAGAACAAATATTACATAAACTGATAAAATAGTTGTAAGTAAGTTTAAAAAAATTGTTCAAGCAAGGAACATATGATAACAAAGTTAACAAAAAAAACCCTACAGAACAGAAGTGGATAATATGAGAAACGTACAGATATGTGCACTTTCATGTGACACAAATATAGCTTGCATACTTTACTCCCAACAACACCTAATTTCCTTCAGCATCAACTTCAGAGTCTTCTTTTCCTGAAATGTAAAATAACAGTATAAATAAACAACATAAAGCAATAAGCTAAGTAAAATTCTTACTAAACTACTAACCCGTTGAAAGAACAGAGTTACATATTGCAACAATCTTCTTTTCACGTCTAGTATAAGGCTTCCATTTTTTCATAATCGGAGGGTCATCAACATTGTGATATGTATCAGAATGATCAACAACCACCTTATGTTGATCATTAAGAAGCTTCCATATCATTCCAGGGATGGTAGAGTTACATCAGACCCTAGTTTCTTACTACAGAAATCAAATATCTAAACATAATCCGACCAAGATTGAATTTCTTGTTGGCTATGATGAGATAACACAAAGTACAACGCTTTTGATGCGCATAAGCTTCACTGAGAGTATGAAACAAGTTCTTATAGCAAAACTTGTATAACTCTATGTGCTTTTTAGGGAAATCTGAAGCTATCACAATCTTGCTAAAACTTGATTTCTTAGCCTTAGTTAATAAAACAGTTATATCCCTAATAGAAATCCCATCCATATCTTCAATTATTTCTCTATCATCGAAATCAGGGAGACCAAAGAGCTCATTGATCTTTTACCTAGAAACTTCATACATATGACCTCTTACAAACACAGACAGAGAGGTTGAATCAGAGAAAATTGGTAAGTTAGCCCAAAACTCCTTAACAACATAGGAATCAAATTTTCCAGACAAAGTGACAGTAGAAGTCAAACCAGCAGACTCAATTCAAGATTTAACCGACTCTATGTCTGTAGACGAAATTAAAATCTCATGAATAATTTTTTTGGTAAGAAGTACCTTATATTTTTCCTCAGCAGCAGCAGAGATGAATCTGTCAGTGTGGTCAGAGAACTCCAATGGAGATGAAATCAGTGTAGTTTTTTTCCTCTTTGAACATGGTTGTTTATCACTTGATTTACACCGTCGGTTGAGAAAACGTGAAGCTACTGTATATCCTACCGCATCATCAGGTTGTTCAATGTTGCAAGTTTCTTCTCTCATATCCTCATAACTCCTTGAATCAAAGCCAGTAAATATCTTCGGGGGATGATACAGAGCGAGAAAATTATTTTCCGTTGGAATTAGCTCATCATTTGCCAGAATTTTAGACATCGGAGGTTCATGAACTGAAATAGGTGTTAATCGATGGGAATGGGTAACATCAGTCTGCATGTCGCCATCAATGGTTAAATTTTTAGACGACCGCTTCACAGTTTTCGACTTTATCTTTGAGCCAAAACGAACCCTAACCATCGTTTCTCTTTTTTTTTTTTTTTTTTTTAATTTTTTTTTGATAAACTGTGTAGAGTAAGATAAGGGAAGCTTTGAAGGGTCTCTAAATTGATTAGCAAAGAGAAAAATTTAATATAATGGATATTGATACATGCCTTTATCTTCTCGTTGCTTCGTAAACGAAAAAGTAGGATTGTATACAATTTTAATCAGGATTTTGTACAGCTCTGACGTGAGTCAAACAAATGTGAAAAAGAAATTTTTTTATATATTTGTTATATGGAAATTCTAAAATGTAAAATTGAAATTGAAATCAAAGATTGTTTGCAAATTTTACTTACATTATTTCGTTGTATACAACTTTTATCAGAATTGTGTACAACATTTACGTGGGTCAAAAAAATGGAAGACCATAACAAACCTAAAAAACAAAGACATTATAATTAGATATTAGGTCCTTTGATTTTTCCTTGATTCAGAAAATGGGCCTTAATAAGTTAAAACTATTTAACTTATATTCATGTAGTGTACAATTATTTTGTACACAATATACCTTAATATACTTAAAACATCAAATAAAATAGTTTTATAAGCAAGGGTATATAAAGTTAATTCTAAATATATGTAAAAAATTATGTTTGTAAAAATGTGTAAAATAAAAATATTTATATATTTGTTATATGGTTTTTGTAAAATTTGAAATTGTAATTACTAACTAAATAAGAAACATATATATAGCTCTTATTTTCAAATTAAAATTATATACATTATTGTAACATTAAATTTATATAATAATTTTGTTGCTAAAATTATAGATTAATAATATGTTGGGCCTGCAACAATAAATAAATCTATATATGTATATACTATTTAAACACCAACTCATATATAAGTAGATATGAGCCTCTATAATTGTCCAATTGTTTGTTAATTTTATTCAAATTACAAAAATTAATCATAAAAATTAAATTGAACTCATAAAATAGGCCCATTATTGTTGAACCCGAAAAAATAGGTTGTTGTCATTTGACAAAATTTTGAGCTAAAATTATAATGGCCTAAAACGTCAAACTAATCGACAAAACTAAAAAAAAATCAAAAAATATGATCATCATCGGCATCCAAAAGCAGAAAATTGGGATAAATCACGTAAAACCCTAGTCACAATAGCAACAATCCATAGACTTCGTCGAATATCAACACGCAATAGATGGAAGGCTTAATCGGTATGTCCTTCTCTAGATTCTATCTACAGTTTTACTCATCTTTATAAACAAAAAATTTAGCTGGAATTTTTTCCTTCTCTGTTTTTACCAATCCTGATATTAACAATCATATTGATCGTAATAGGAATACATACTTTTGAAATTACAGGAATCAAGGTGAAGATATTACAACACGAAATTGCAAAATAATAGGTTAATCATGCTTATAAAAAATATCTTCAATTTTTTTACTATATTTACTATAAAATATTGTTAACGATTTTCTATTAAACTTTCCTTCATATAATAGTTTCATGTTCAATGATTAGTGAGATTGTTAACTCAAAATTCATAATTTTGTTATATGAAAAGACCTGATCATGCATCAAACTTCATTCTGTGTAGTTTGTATTGTTTTATAGTTTTTCGAAATCGCAACTTATATGAATAAATTACTGAACAAACCTGTAGCAGAGGATAAACCGAAAAAATGTTGAAACAAATAGTAAATAATTCAAAACATATTTAAATACATATATTGGAAGAGTAAAATAACTAATAAACATTTTGGAAAACCTCTTTGTAAACAACATTCATAGCTTTGCTTTGTTGTTTCCCATGCTTATATGTCATCAAACCCTTCATTCGAGACTTATTATTAACCCTAGACATTGCAACATATAGTTGACCATGTGAGAAAAACGGGTTTAGGTAGAAAGAGACTTACATACTTAAGAGTTTTTCCTTGACTTTTGTTGATAGTGGTGGCAAACAAAACTGAGATAGGAAACTGTCTTCTCCTCATTCTGAATTGAATTTTTGAATCAAATTGTGAAATCAACATACATGCAATGTACACTTTGTCACCAATCTTTGTTCCTGTTAAATTTTTTGCTTCCAATACATGATCAGCCAAATTTGTGATTTGTAATCTAGTATCATTACATAAACAATCATCCGGATCAATATTCCTTAGCAGCATAATAGGACAACCAACTTTGAGACGTAAGGAATGATTTGGTAGCCCTGATGCTTTGACATTATTTAAGAAATCTGGGGCATATACATGACTACTCATAGCTTTGTGATCAGTTGGGTCTATGCTATCAGAACTCAAATAGATTTTTTCCTCACCTAAAAACATTAACAGTCAGTTGGAAATTAGGTACATGAAAAAAAATATAGTGAAGTATTAATGAAAAACACAACTCTTAATGATATAGAACGAACCACTGAGTCTTTCTAACAATGACTCGTTGATAATGTTGACATCATCATTCTTTGAACACAAAATGGCCCTTTCCTCAAACCATTTACCACTCTTATTTTGAAGATCTCCATTACCATAAACATCTTCTATAATAGAGTGGATTGGATTGGAAACGTTAGTGATAAGTAGGTCTTCAGGAATGTCAATCTAAGCAAATCCATCATTTGGCATTGACAAACGTCCCTCACCTAGTGCAAGTAACCAATTAGAGAAGGACTTTATTTCTTCCTTTTCCTTTTCACGGATATCAGCAAGTAACCTCATGTTCTTTGTTAGTTTCATAACTCTACATATTCCCATAGATAAGATGAATTAATTGATGACATAACGGCTTGTTGCCTCCCGACACCTGTTATAACAGGTAAGATCTGTCTAAAATCCCCACCAAAAACAACAACTTTGCCACCAAATGGTTTATTCTCCGGATGTCGAATGATATCTCTTAGACTTCTATCAAGAGCTTCAAAACAATACTTACTCATCATAGGTGCTTCATCCCAAATAATTAGTTTAGTTTCTGCAACTAAATCACCTAAATGTGATCCTCTAGTTATAGAACATGTACTACATTCATCCACATTTATGGGAATACAGAACCTAGAATGTGCAATTCTCCCTCCCTCAAGCAAAAGTGCCGCAATACCACTTGAAGCAACATTCAAAACTATATCACCCCTACATGTAACTGCAGCATATAATAATTTGTACAGAAATGTTTTACCTGTACCACCAAACCCATAAACAAAAAAGATTCCACCTTTATCGTTTTCAACACAATCTAGGATTTCGCAGACAATTTGCTTTTGTTCCTCTGTTGCTTTAGGAAACCATTCATCTATATAGCTTTGAAGCGCCTGTTTGTCATAGTTCTGCTCATCAAAAATTAGTTGATTGTTGGAACCAAAACATTTACCAGTAATTTGTGGCATTGTTTCATAACTTTGTAGTGAAGAACCGTATGTTGCTAGAAGTTTATCTATTTCTTTGAGTGTGTATAATTTTCTGACTTCTTCACTGAAATTTATATCTAGAGAAAGAAAACAGAAATAGTTCATATATGATGTAGAGAAAAAAATCAATTATAACACAATTATAATCGAAAAAGGATACCTGGAATACAAAAATATTTTTTAATCTTATGTACGATATTGTCTGACAGAAACATCCATGTTTAATCCCATACTTCCTCAAGCTTACTCAAACTATATGATATAAGCAAGTTAACAAAAAGTCTCCTAGTGTAAAGTCCAGTACACATAAAACTTGCTTCTTCTATGACATCAATGTACTCTCTGTCATCATCTAACAGACCCAAAGAAAAACATGCATCTTTGTATGACTCATACAAAATTCCTTTAACTATTTTCAAATCTGAAAATCTTGTTGTCCCTCTTTGATGACCCAACAACATCCTTAAATAATAGGATTCTTCGATTTTCTTTGGTACATAATTTATTCTGCTTATAGCAAAACCTTGAGCTTTCCTAATTTTAAACATCTTGTTTTTAGTGTCCCAAGTGTATTTAATGGGTATCTCCTCGTATAAGAGAAGTCTAGCCTTTGGATCTTTCTTATTTAGAAAAAAACAAGACATAAATTAAGTAATACCCTCATCATATTTGTCAATAACAATATCAGCTATTTCATCCTCCATGTAATACACCGGTTGTTTTCCTTATGAAAAACTTAACAACAAGACTAGATCGGTAATGAATATCATATATATATACTTCAAGTAGCTTCACAAGTTGAAACATACCTAATAATCACAATAGTATTCTTAATTAAATAAACATAGCTCACATAATCAATGATGATAAGGTAAGAAAAACCAGAATGTATGTACAAACCTGCAATCAAACTAATCTTTGATTTCATTCATGTCACTTAAATCTTCCGTTTGAATCCGATATGTAGGCTCAACAACAATCGTGACCCGATCAGGTCCTTTTGTCAAGTACTTGAACAAATATTTGCACGCACCAGACTGATTACACCATTCAACATTAATATGAGCCTGATACCTAAGTAATAACTTCTTGTTGTAGGGAACAACATATTTGTTATCACATTTTATACTATTCTTCTCGATAAATCTTCTGCTATCCCTTTTATAGTATGTTGGATATCCACCCTTATCCAACATAGTTGCATCGGAGTGTGGTTTTGGGTAGTATTTGAAACATTTATTGTCAACCATGCATGGTGATTTTGGATTTGCACGTCCACATGGTCCATGAATCATGTAATCTTTAACAACATCATATATTTCATGGTATTTAGCTTTATCTGGTATCTCATCTGAAACAATCTTGTCAACTTGGTCCGAAGTCAAAATTTTATGACTAGCTGCAATCATGAAATCCAGGTATATAAACTCTATGTAAGGTGCTGAAATTATATAACATATTTTAGATGATTGCACAATATTTAAGTTTACATGAAATAGTTTTCCCAAACATATGTAGCTTTGTCAAATCATCCAACTGATTATCCAACTTAATCTTAAACATCTTAGAAATGATGTATGGTCTATCATCAGGTTTTAGATGATGTTCCTCTACAAATTTTAGAATTTCAGGCCAATTAGGATTACATGTGAATGTTATAAATAGATCGGGGTAACCAAAAATTTTGCATGTTGCCATTGCATCGAGATAACTTGAACGCATATATCGTGGACCTCCAGTAAAGGACTTGGGAATAGTAACACCTTTTCTATGAGTACTCAAATCATTGCTCCCTATACCTTTTGCTTCCTTAACCTTTTCAATAGTAGTACTCCTCAAACTTTTCTGTTTTTTTAACATATTTGAGTCTGTTTGATTCAATCATTGTGTAACCATCCACAACGAATTGTTGCAACAAACGCTTGCACCTTAATAGAATATGTTTTTCATGTTTCCTTTCCTGTAAACAGAACGCAAACCACTGCCGCATACTAATATTTTGATTACTCTTCTCACCCCTGTTAGCTGTTCACTGTTTTTAATACCAATTCTATAGTCATTTGTCCCATTCGGGAAAACAATTGGATACTGCAAAGGAAGATATGCAGCATGTAGTTCATCGATTCTCTTTAACTTGCCAGAAATCTCTTCTATAATAATGTTACGCTTGTCCATGTTTTCTCTGAAATGCCCAGGAATCAAAGCAGCACATTCAGCAGCCGTAGGTTCACAATACATCTTACCATCTTTCTTACGATCAGATATAATCCTCATCTGTAAACCTGAACTTTCTCCCATATCAAATCTGTATCTGGCACATCGAAAAGATTTCACATAAGGGTTTATGTCATCTAAAAGTTTGATAATACACTCAATGATTTCTTTCTTAAATTTCGATATTTCCTTCACATTTTTTTTTGGACTCCTTTGCTGAAATAATATATAACAAATGATGTTCAGAACACTTTAGAATGCAAAATTATTTACACAAACAATAATTAATGCACATAAAACAAACCTCAGTATCTCAAATCTGTTTTGGATCTCAATCTGAGTGTCACCTATATACATCTGCTGAAACTTTGCACAATCACCGTGTTTAGGTTTTAAAGACCCCATTAGATGATAGTTTTGCCCTTGCAAAGTAAACATTTTAGGTCCACGTCCATTAGGCAATGATCGGTCTATTTTACCTCTAATAGAAGTAAATGCAAACAACATGTTGTATGCTCTAATGTTCTCTCGAAAATGTCTAGAGATTTCATCATCATTTGTTAGTAAAACCCACAATAATTCTGGAGAATCCTTTAGTAATGGTAAGCGAACCTAGCCTTGCATACAACAACTAGTGTATACTGAATTTAAAGATCTTTTTCTTTTGTTGAGTCGTTGTGCATACCAAAACATACCCCCACAATATTCACAACGAAGTACTGGATCACCATCATCTATATAACCTGTGTCAATGATATAACAATCGAAACACAATTGACTTTTTTGTTTCTATAGAATTTATTAATTATAAAAAGATAAAAATATTAATATATAAACTTTTTTTGTAGGTATTCTCTTTTCCTTTTTTGTTCTTGTGAAAGAAGACCTTTGAGTTTGTGTGTGATTATTTGATGTTTGTTGTCCAAAATTTTCTCTTAACCTTTCCTCCATCTTTAGTAGTATTTGTAGTCTCAACACAACATCTTCATTAGTATCATTTTTGACGTCATCATCTTTTATATTCGATTCACTTCCTTGAGACTCAATATCTGAATTTGTTTTTTGAGAGGAACAATCATATTCCCTGTCTTCAGAGCTAGAATCTGTATATGATATTATGAAAACGTACAATAGTTTTACAAAATAAAATGAATGAGATTACTTTGTTTCTACATTGATTATGTAAGATAATTCAATTGTAATATATGTATCACCTATTTAAGGAAACTCATTATCACTTTCAACGGACTCCATTGCGTGTTATAAAAGTCAGATTGTTACAAAAACAACAATGTTGAATTACCGATAATAAGGTAAGTAACCTCTGTCTTAGAGCCTGCTCTACAAATGTTGATAAATTAAACCTGGTTTAACTTTTCCTAAGAACAAACTCAGACAGTTACTGAAATTAAGTCATTCATCGATCTGTAAAGTCTCCTCCTATATAGCTTTTCAAACCATTCACTCTACTTATATATTTTTGTGATATCTTCTGCTGATACATTCCAGGTATAAGCTTCATCTTTCCGTAAAAGATGACACTGGTGATGCTAAATTGTTGTTATTTGATTCACATGCTGTTGTTCTGGTTGGCCAAAGTGCATATTCAATTCACATTACAGTTTTAAACAAATTCAAATATTTGAATTTGAAAACATGAAGTAGTGGAGAGCCGCGAATTGTAAATTTTTACAATACACATAAATAGTATTGTACTATGGTTTTGTATCAAACAAATGAATTTAACTAAAAACATAAATATACAATAAAAAATTTTCAATTGTTGTATTAAATAAAACTACAATGGTGGTGACATATATTATTAGTCGGTAATTAAGATTTTTTTATTTTCAATTCCTTTGTAATGTCTAAAATCCACATTTAGTTGTAAAATAGTGTAATTAACACTAAATACATACGTCCGTAAGTAATTCATTAATGAGTCTGTAATTAAGAATTTTTAAACAATATTATTAAAACTAAATAAATAAAGCAATTGTATCTACATCATTAAACGTGGGTAAAAGAAAAACGAAATTAAATGCTAGTGCTCGTAAAAACCACCTTTGGCCTCTTTTAAATGTCCCACTAAACGCTTCATCTTCATTATTTGATAATTCCCAGCAATCTGCTTTTCTACTTCAAAAATGATGTCAAAAAATTGTAAAACTCCACCTGAAACACCACTGATTTTTCACTATCAGATAATTTACTTCTTAAAATTGCGGCTTCGTGTGCTGCTTCTTCGATATTTAATCTTTTGCCCTTGCAATGTGTTTGCAAGGGTTTCAAGAAAATATGCGATGAAGATGCAGTTCTCCGTGAAGTGTGTATCGAGGATGTCAAATTCAAACCAAATGGGTATGGCAATAGGGTAATTTATCAAAACTACAATAAATTGGTAGTTGCAAGAAATCCAGAGGCCTTGTATCGTGTAGGAATTCTTCAATATTTTGCAGAGAATAATAGAGTTGAAGGCCTCAAAATGTTGAAGGATGCTGCTGATACCAAATGTCGTGATGCTCAATATGTGTACAAGACCATTCTCATCTGCTTAGGTGGTGAATCGAAGAGAAGTGGTTTTGATATTATGAGATCATTTCTGATGCCAATGATGTCTGATACCCTCAAAGAGTTTTGCAAATTCAGTTGGTGAATCAAAATACATCTATATCCGAGAACATACTTGGTTTGAAGAAAGTTGCACCAAAATTACGTCAAGGAGACATGTGACTGCAACAGACAGACCCAAAAATTCTTTTCGGTTGACAACATTTGGCATAATTTTAGTACTTTGTCAGATATGATATCAGCTGCAGCTTGTCTCCATTGTCTATTTGACTATGAAATCAAACATGGATTTTGTGGGTATTACTTGATGTAGACATTATGTTTGTTTGTTTACATTTACAATTTGTTGTTCTGTACTTTTTTTGATAAACTATTTCGTTTGGTTATTAAATTATAACTAATTATCTTCTTTAAAGATTGTGATTTAAATAGTTACATTGTACTAAAAACATGTATAAGTATATCTAATAGCTATGGAGTTCAATGAAACAACATTACAAAAATAATCTATGTTTAATTTCCCAATATGTGAATTAAATAATACTACATGGTTATAATTATAACCTCAAATACAAACTGATTATACAATTTTGGTAGTTAAGAATGAATAATTTTTGTAATTGTTCAAATATAAAGCCACTCATAGAATATAAAACAAATCCAGAAGAGTAATTACACTTTAACCACATACAAACGAATGTAATTAATGGAAAGTGAAGAGTTTAACTACGGTAGTAATTATATAAATAACGCTTGAAACTTTATTTTGCTTGTCATAGATTGTAAACACGAAAACATAAAGTCATAGAGAGTTTACAATGGATACTCTTCACTTTTTCTTGTCCATTCTCCAGCCTCTTGTCTCAAATCTTTGGCAACCACCATTTCCACTTTCTCCTCCATTCCCAATCATAACATCCATGAATCCATCATCCTCCACCTCTTCCGTTTTTCAACATTCTTCATTCTCTTCTCTTCCATATATCAATTAATTTGAGCAATCGCTTCATCATCATCTTCATATGAATCATATGAATCATAACTCCTTTCATTATCATCTTCCTCGCTCTCATCATCTTCTTCTTCTAACATATTCCCTTCCAGCTGGTAAGATTTACGCTCCTGATTGATCTGTTGAATTTAGTCCTTCAGATAATCAATATACATGTCATTGATGATCCATATGGTGATGGTGATTGACATATATCTCTTCTTAACTCACCTTAAGTTTTGCTCCTAATTTTCTGCAGGTATAGAGCCCATGAAGTACTACTACTATCATATGTTTTACCGTATAATGCATCCCCTTTTTCACAATGTTTGACCTCAGAGATTGAAAACACGATCGGGTGGAGCTTCAATATTCCTCCTCTTTTCTTCTGTATACATAGAATGAATAAAATTCATTCAATAAATCACAAATCCTTTTTCAATAAAATGGAAAACAGAGGGATAAGCTAGAAAACATGGTATTCCATAAACTTCTCTGCGTGCTCTCTTTCTTCATAATTGGATTAATTGAAAACCTTGGTCATATTATCAAACCAAGTTTAACATGAATACTTTTATGTTTTGATAAGTAAATGATTTGCTTTAATCGTCTCCCACTCTCAACGTTTCCTTGTCATAGATTGTAAACACGAAAACATAAACTCATAGAAAGTTTACAGTGAATAAAATTCAAGTGATGTTAAGTGTATCTACTTGAAAATTACATTCAAGTGATGTTAAGTGTATCTAGTTAAGAATGAACAAATTAACAAACCAATAACATTTGTTAAACTTTAAAAATTTGAAATTAACATACTTAAACGTAGAATTGTATATTTGACAATCAAACCTAACAAAATGAAACAAAATTAATTATGATAACAACCAAGTAAGTAGTTAAACTAACAAACTAAAAAAGATAAAGGACACAAACACGACAACAAAACACTTTTGACTACTTAATTTTATCAGACTTCTCATTTTTAACCTTCTTGGGATCAAACTTATGTCTCTTAGTTTATGGGTTGCATTTAAGCTCAGCCATTGTTATGGTACCAAAATCACTCCTATCAACAACATCAACGTTTATTTCATTCAACTTTATATCTTCATCGACAATACATGTTTCATTGTTGGTGTTGTCTTTTGTAGATAATTCCTCGTCATTTACTATCATCTCTGACTTGTTTACGTTTAGAGATTGGCGTAGTCGAGGTAAAGTCTGTAGAGTCAGAGATATCACCACTGTTTGTAAGGATCAGAACTTGCTGTGAGAAATGCCATCAAATTAAATTGCAGAGATAGACATGTTTAAATATTATAAATTTTGATAGACTGATTAAAACAAACCTGTTCCTCCTTAATTTCTTGTGCATCAGTCTTCATGATATTAACTATCTCATCACCGCACCATATCTTTGCAACCTTATACGTGTCATCTTGTCTAGATACATTTCTTGCATCCACATATATACGAAACATAACTGTTTTTCCCTTAATGTTAATAATAGGTTCGGACAAGTCATGCGGATCTTCTATTTATAAAGTGAAATAAAATATCTTATGGTTACAGCTGATAAACATGACATGGATTATTAAAAAATACAGATTCCAGTTTTATTACCTCCTCAAAAACACCACCAAGAATTGAATATGCACTTTGCCCAACCAGAACAGCAGCATGTGAATCAAATAACAACAACTTAGCATCACCAGTGTCATCTTTTACGGAAAGATGAAGCTTATACTTGCACGTCTCAAATGTTACATTTATATACTATCAAATTTTTTTATATTTGGTATTGCAAGATAGTTAGATACCTTGCAGAAACAGATTTCGCATACACTTTGCATTTCTCACAGTAGAATTTTGGTTTTAGATGGATGAGACATCACTTAAGTCAAGGGGGGTCTCTTTTAACACTTTTTTGTTGCATTTTATACATCCAAAGTAATACCAACCGAGTTCTGTTTGAATGCCAGTTACAGAACAAAGAAGACGATATTATTCAACCTAATTTTATTATAAAAAAATTAAGAAAAGATAAATTAAGTGGTCAACTTAGAAAACAGTTTGGATTTTAAAACAAAAAACACACGATAATAACATGTTAACTTTACAAACCTCATCCATTTCAAGGAGCTTTTGTACACACTTCATAGGAAACTCAAGATACTTATCTGGTGTATCCGAAACTTGTTGTCGTCGTCCATACTTTTTTTGTATTGGTGTAAGAAAGACAATATCTCTAGGGAAACTGCAATGTATCAGCAGAAGATATCACAAAAATATATAAGTAGAAGTGAATGGTTTAAAAAGCTATATAGGAGGAGACTTTACAGATCGATGAATGACTTAATTTCAGTAACTGTCTAATATGTGCATACAATAGAAGCATCAAAAGAATTACAAATGCTTCTGGTGTTTGTTACATCATGTTAAAATGGATTAGATACACATTTACTAGCAATATGATAATGCAAGTACATTATTGATGATAAGACAAAGTTATTATTTAACATACCTCTCCACATATTAATCTTTCCAAACATTATCAAGCAGTACACATTTTCATTACCAACATTAAGGTAAGCATTGTGAATATGCTCAACATATGAACCCCAGAGAGTGCAATTTATAATATGATCCCTACGCACACAATTAAAACCAAAGAAAAGTAAGTTTGATAGAAACATCACAAATTACTATTATTAGTTTGATAATATGTTACTCACATAATGTTTTTAAGTTCAAAATCAATCTTAGGAGTTCGTTTCCCACGAACATCGATAAGCTTCATGTCAGAGATCCTGTAAAGCTGACCAACAACATCTGCAAATAAATAGTTTCAAGTAGTTGTAATGGGTGATTTGAAGTACTATAAATAACACAAAAGAAACGAAAAAACTAACCGAGTAGCACTCTAGTTGTAGTCGTCTGATCAAGAACATAATCAAACGTTGCAAGACGAATAAACGACTCATCTGTCACAGGATCACAGTCAACTACAATTTTCATGTAGTGGAAACCGAGCTTGTACTCGTTCTCGGATGGCTTGATTTGCAAGTAATCTTTAGCCACATTAAAATTTTTGATAACCTTCCACTTGCCAACGGAAAATAAATTTGCGAATTTCTTCTTATATTCCTCACGCATAACAACACCAATTTTATCTCCCTGCACAGACAATTGATAACCTTAATTTTTAAAACCAAATTTTGCTTAAGAAAAAATTACCTTTCATTTACGGATTAGGTATCAAAATTACGAATTCGATATAAAAATTATGAATTTTGATAGCGAATTCACTTACGGATTCGTCACCTAGGATTAACTCAAGAGATGCACCGGTTTTGGTAGAGAATGCTCGCCATGAATTCAGTATTTTTGCCCTGATAACCCACTCAGACCGGAGTGGTTTCAGATTAGCGAACAAAGTAAATTGAGATGGTAACGCAAGATGTTTTGGAGATGCATAAACTGACTTATTGAATTTCGTATTCGCCATTGTTTTGAGGTAGTGCAGAATTTCTGAAACATCTATTACATATATAGGAATAGCAAAATAGAGTAGTGTTTACGAAAATATATGGAAAAATTACACTATAGTGGAGGTGAAAGAGGTGGGAAAATTTGGAACATGGACAGTTATAGATTGTGGTGTAGGTTAATTTTTTTTTCCGAAAATAAAGCAGTTGTAAAAGATTTGAAATTAATTTTTGTAAGATTATTTTTATAGTATTTTACAAATACAAATTGTTTAGAGAAATGAACCTATGTTTTAATATATAGAGATTCTTAATTTTTACAAAATCATAATTTAGATTAAAAATGGTTAAGAAGATGGTCTTATATTATTATTCCATGCATGGATCTTCGTAACGGCGTACATTGGCTCGTTGGAACTTGAACTTGTAATAAAATTCAGTTTGACCAATGTCCAATAAAATAATGAAGACGATTTCGTTCTTTGCAAGTAAGCCCATTTTCATAGACACAATTCACACAACCCAATTAAAAGCCCAATGTGCTATGTTTCCATTCTCTGTATTCTGTAAAGACAACCCTCAATTTAGACGGTTAGGAATTTCAAAAGTGGCCCGCCTTTTTCTTCGGTTTCGGTTAGTTGTAAACCAAAAATAAGCAAGCACCGATTAAGTAACCAAATCTCTTCTGTGATAATTAGAAATAAGTACTATTAGTATAATTAGTTAACTAATTTTAGTTTCTATATGGTTATTTTTAGTTTTTGTTAAAAATTAAACTGAACCGAAAACCAAAAACACTAAATACCAATTTTTGGTTTGATTCAGTTTGGTTATTTTGCCGCAAGTTTATGTGTGATGGTGGTGAAAGGAAAGAAGTAAATCACCTAGTTTTGCTTTTCACAAAATCGAGTAGACATACAGTTAATTTAGGATATTATATGGAACCAATATTATTACGTACTAAATTTTGTATTGTTTGATAATTCCTTGATAGTAAGGCTATGAATAGCATGTAGTTTTTGAATTTAGATTTTAGTTTTAGTTTTTATTTTTAATAATCCTAAAAAACTTGAATAATAGAATATAATGTAAAGTAATTTAAATTTTTAAATAATACTTTTTACAATTTGTAATTAGTTAAAAAGTATTATTTCCGAAAACAAAAATTAGAAGGTAGTCTCGAAACTAGTAATCAATGAAAATTTAAATTTTTGGTATTATTGAAAGAATAAAATATTTTGTTTACTTACTCTTTGAAATAGTCAAAGAAAATAAACTCCAGTTTCTATAAAACAAGAACTGATGTGGTAAGCTCCAATTAGTCTGCAAACTATCTTATGTAATTGACCTTATTACGAATCAATATATACTAAAAGTTTATAATTGTGGCCTTCAGCTAACTTTAACGTCCAATCATTATTGATATTATAGTTCAACCTAAATTTGCTTACTGAAGCAAGTGACATTTAGCCTAGTGGCATGTGGTAAGTCTACAAAAGGCATGCGTATTTGCACATCCTGGGATCGAGTCCCCCCGCTTGCATTTGCAAGAACTTGGCTAATGAACCGGCCATTTGTGGCCCAATGTTGACAAAAAAAAAATTTGCTTACCGAAGAAGAGAAGATGTCCAGCTTATAAACGGTTGTCGTTGAAGAGTTGTCGAGCCTCACATAGACAAATACAAATTGGATAAAAGCTGTGCATATATTTATGGGATGTAGATGTATATAACAAGTCAAGAAGAGTGAACAGTATATACCTTTCATACTTGCAATATCTGACATGAATCATATGTACCAAAATCTCTTTCATACTTGCAATATCTGACATGTATCATATGTACCAAAATCTGCTAACTTCCATTAAGAGAAGGGCTTAGCACTGTCCAGTGCCGGAAGAACGATTTGTACCATCTTAAGCGAATTAAAAATTTATGCCCTTTTATTAAAATTTAAAAATGATGTAAAAAGCATATGTTAAAATTAGATAATACAACTTCATAAACTGTTTATAGTAAGAGAAAAAGTAAAAAAAAATTATTGAAATACAGCTCTTTTTGCATTTTTTCCTGCAAAATCAGTCATTAAACTTAAATAGTCAAGTTTTTCAACCATAATTGTTTCAATCGACAACAAAGCCAACCCATTCAATCTCTCTTGTGACATGGTAGACCGCAAATAATTTTTAATCAGCTTCAACTTTGAAAAATTTCTTTCAGCGGTGGCGACTGATACCTGAATAGTCAATAATATGCGATAAGCAACTTCAGTGTTCTCATAACAATCCTCCATCTTTTTCAAAAAATCAAGCACTTCAATAGGCTTTTGAACTTCCATTGGTAAAGATTCTCAGAGAATCTTTAATTCCATAAATAAATCATCACCAACAATGTTTGAATGCGTATCATTCTTTAAAGAAGCTTCCAAGTTCAAACATGATGCCTTCAAACTATCCTCACTTGCAGCTGATAGTCTTTTTAAATCAAACAAAAACCCAAAAGTTTGTTCATACTTTTGGAATTGTTCAAAGCTGGATTCCAAAGAAACTAGAGCTTGATCCATGATTGTGTTGAAGTAATCGATCATAAAGCTCTCCTCCGGTGATAATAACACATTTTCATCAACAATCTATGTGTCTTCATCATAGTGTTTTTCCTTTTAACAATACGTTTTTTTCTAAGGAAATTCAGCTTCAATCTCCATATCAGCTGCAATTTTCTTAGCCTTAGCCTTTGCTTCCTCAAAACCTGTCTCTCGACATTTTTGAAAATATGACACAAGCCCTTTCAAGTGGTGAATAGCAGCATCTATATCAATGTTTTCTGATTGCAGGATCTTACTTACTGTGTTGACAACAAAAAAAAGGTCATACCAAATAACCATACCAAACAAGAACTCAAAACCTCCAATTCCATGTGTTTCACTTAGAGCAAGGGATTCAGCATTACTTCGTGTTCCTGGGTCGTCACTACTTTCAGCCAAGTAAAGTAATGCTTCTCTGATTTCTAAGGCTTGAAACCTTATTGCTCTGACACTTTCAACATGACTTTCCCATCGTGTTTGAGACAAAGATTTAATGGTTAGTCCTTTAATAATCTCTGTCAATATGTCCCACTTATTTGTTGATGAAGAAAATAAGCAATATATTCTGTGAACGATTCCGAAAAAGATACATTTTTTGTGGAAGAAGATGCTATATCACATAGCACAAGATTAAGATTGTGAAAACCACATGGTGTGAAGAATGCCCTTGGATTAATTTCTAGCAACCTCTTTTGAACTCCCTTGTTCTTTCCTTTCATATTGGATCCATTGTCGTATCCCTGTCCTCTCATATCACCAAATCGTATCCCTGTCTTGCCTAGTTCAATCGAATTGATGCCCTCATCACTTTTTACGAAAACTTGAAGATAATGATCAATTGATAATTGATGAATTTGTTGAAGGAACTAAAAAAAGGAGTTGAATTCTATGGGTTTAATTAAATTGTTTTCTAACATAAGATTTAACAATTATTAAGAAGTCTTCTAATAGTTATTTTATCTAAAATAACCCAACTAATATTATTCTTACTTAAGGAGACCTACAAACTAAAGTTTGTCCATATTAATATATATATATATATAACTAAAAAGGAAAATTTAGAAAATATATGCCCCTAACAAATGGATGCCCCAAGCGGTCGCTTCACCTGCTTGCCCTCTAAGCCATATTCCCTAGCTTGCTCGAACCAAAGGAAGGTGCCATAATGCATATAGTTTAGGTAAGTTGTTCGATTCTCGCCATATTCAGTTCCATTTTCATGTGTCTGTTCATTTTCAGAGTTTTAGGATTTTTGTAGTCTGATTCTATGTGTTGATGTGCTGGTTTGCATTGTTGTTGCTCCGATTTTTATTGAAATTTTACGATTTTTTTTTAACATCCTGTTGGATTGGCTTTTGGTAACAATCTATCTTCAAATGAGGACATGTACATATTCTCTTTCATTCCATACAAGTGAGAGATGTAGAAAGTTCTTGTATCTGATGTGAACATTATCAAATCTATAATAGTATATAAGTATTCGTGAAATTATGTAAAGAGTATAAGACTGTCATTTGGTGTATTTTTCGTAGTTACATTCCACGCATGCTGTATTGTAACAGAAAGTAATGTTGTTTAATTAGAACAAACACCAGATTGTCTGGTGGTTACAATTCATGTGTATAACAAGACAATTAGACTTGTTTGTAAGCTAAACACTTTGAGCTACGACATATGGAGCTAGATATATTGAACTAGACATATTGGGTTAGACACATTCAACTAAGTATATTGAGGTAGGCATATTCAACTAGGTATATTGAGCTAGGTGTATTGAGATAGGTATATTGAGCTAGACGGTATTAAGCTAGGCATATGGAGCTGGGTATATTGAGGTAGGCATATTCAACTAGGTATATTGAGTTAGGCATATTGAGATATAAAAACTGAGCTAGGCATATTCAACTAGACATATTAAGCTATGTGTACTGAGTTAGGCATATTGAGATAGATATCTTCACTTAGGAATATCTAAGCTAAGAGTCGAGGTGAATATATGTGAAGCATCCAGGTGGACTTTATGTAAAGCACCGAACTAACCTCTTGTCAGACCCCGAGGTGGAGTATATGTGAGGCGCCAAGGTTGACCTTTTGTTAGGCACCAAGCTGACCTCTCGTCATACGCCAAGGTGGACTATCCATTAGGCGCCAAGTTGACTTTTCGTCAGACGCCGAGGTGGAGTATATGTGAGGTGCAAAGGTAGACCTTTTGTTAGGTGCCAAGCTGACCTCTCATCCGACGCCGAGGTGGACCTTCTACTAGGTGTCGAGTTGACCTTTCGTCAGACGCCGAGGTGGAGTATCAGTGAGGTGCAAAGGTAGACCTTATGTTAGGCGCCAAGCTGACCTCTCATCCGACGCCAAGGTGGACCTTCTGTAAGGCGCCGAGCTGCCCTCTTGTTAGACGCCCAGGTGGACCTTCTGTGACGCGTCAAGGTGGACCTTGTGTTAGGCGTCAAGCTGACCTCTCGTCAAACGCCAAGGTGTACCTTCTGTTAGCGCCGAGCTGACCTCTTGTCAAACACCAAGGTAGAGTATATGTGAGGTATCAAAGTGGACATTTTGTTAGGTGCCAAGTTGACCTCTCATCAAACACCGAGGTGGAATATATGTGAGGCGCCGAGGTGAACCTTCTGTCAAGTGCCGAGCTGACTTCTTGTCAGACACCAAGGTGGACCTTCTCTTAGGCGTCAGGCTGGCCTCTAGTCAAACGCCTAGGTGGAAATTTTGTGAGGCGCCAAGGTGGACCTTTTGTTAGGCGTCAAGCTGACCTCTCGTCAGATGCCGAGGGGGTATTCTGTAAGGCGCCAAGATAACATCTCATCAGACGCCAATGTGGAATATATGTGAGGCACCGAGGTGGACATCCTGTAAACTGCTGAGCTGAATTCTTGTCAGACGCCAAGATGAACTTTCTGTATGACCCCAAGCTGACCGCTAGTCAGATGCCAAGGTGGAATTTCTGTGAGGCACCAAGGTGGACCTTCTGTTAGGTGTTGAGCTGACCTCTCGTCAAACTCTAAGGGGGGCCTACTATTAGGCGCTGAGCTGACCTCTCGTCATACTCCGAGGGGGCCTACTATTAGGCGCTGAGCTGATCTCTTGTCAGAAGCTGAGGTGGGCCTGTTAGGTGCCGAGGTGGACCTGTTAAGTGTTGAGGTGGAGTATCGGAGAGGCACCAAGGTGGACTTTATGTAAGTTGCTGATTTGACCTCTTGTGAGACGCGGAGTTAGAGTATATGTGTGGCGCCTGAGGTTGACCATTTTTTAGGTGCTAAGCAGAGCTCTCGTTAGACGCCAAGGTGTAACTTTTGTTAGGCACCGAGTTGACATCTCGTCATAAGCTGAGGTGGGGTATCTGTGAGGAGCCGAAGTGGACCTTCTGTTATGCGCCAAACTGACTCGTTAGATGCCAAGGTGGACCTTCTGTCAGGTGCCGAGTTAACCTCTCATTAGATGCCGAGGTAGAGTATCTGTGAGGCGCCAAGGTGGACCTTCTGTAAGGCGCTGATATGACTTGTTGTCAGACGGTGAGGTGGAGTATATGCGAGGTACCAAGCTGGAACTTCTGTTAGGCACCGAGCTAACCTCTCGTCAAACACCGAGGTAAAGATTTTGTGACGCGTCGATGTGGACCTTCTGTTAGGCGCCAAACATATCTCTCGTAAGACACCAAGGGAAACCTTCTGTAAGGCACCCATGTGACCTCTTGTCAAACGCCAAGGTTAAAAGTGAGGTGAAACCTACCACTAACAAACATGTAGTGTATTTTTCTACATAAGAAGATTTTTATGAAAATGAGGATTAGTCACGAAATAGAAAAGTGGATTACTCATATTTTAAAGTTACGAAAGTTAAGCATATTTAGTTTTTTCTAAAAGAAATTAAAAACTTAAAAGAAATAAAGTTGTTTTGTTAGATTAATATATAAGGACGACTAATGCCAAGTAACAGGTGGTCCAACTTGTCCTTGATTTAGTTAGGTATGAGGTGTGGGTTCAAATCTCATCTTGCTTTATTTAGTTAGCATATCTTACGGCCCTTCCCATAGATAGTTTGGTAGTCCCATGTGATTTAAGATGCTTTGAGTTATTTCCATTAATATACGATTTCTTCTCTCATCAACACCATTTTGTGGAGGTGTGTACGATGCTGTCATGTTCCTCTGAATTCTAATTTTGTCACAATACATCTTGAACTCTTGAGACATAAATTCTCCACCTCTGTCAGTCCGAAAACCATTGATGCTCTTTCCCATCTCTTTTTCGGTTATAAGTTTAAAAGCTTTAAACTTCTCAAACTCTTTAGTTTTCTCTTTTAAGAGAATTGTCCACATGTAATGAGAATGATCATCAACAAGTACAAATACATACCTATTCTTTGCTGGTGTCAAAGGCGTTAAAAGGCCACACAAATCTCCATGAATTAGGCCTAAAATCTCATTTGCTCAAAACAATGTTGCCTTAGGAAACGATTTTCTTACTTGTTTCCCAAGCAAACACGAGGAACAATGGTTCCTTCTCGATTGTGAAGCTTGGAATCCCTTTCACTAGACTCCTAGAGACTATCCTCTTCATTGTTTCCACTCTGGCATGTCCTAATCTCGCATGCCACCTTGTTGTTTCATCAAGTGTTTTAATTTTTAAACACTTTTCCACATCAACTTTCATTTGTATTTTGTAGACTCGGTTCTTTGATCTTAACGCTTTGATCATCAACTTTACATCACAATCATATCGATGAAGATAGTCCTCCTTCATTCTAATCTCACAACCTGATTTTGTACCTTGTCCAAAACTCACTATGTTGCTCTTTAACCCCGATATGTAGTAAACATCTGGTAAGACTTTCCACTTGCCACTTTTGCATAAAAAGACAATTGATCCTTCACCTTTTATGTAAATATGAGAGTCATATCCTAAATTTACCTTTCCCGTAATTGTTTCATCTAGGTTCAAGAAGAAATCTCTTTCTCTCGTCATGTGATTACTTGCCCCATTGTCAAAATACCAAAGTTTTCAATCGCATGTCACATACACCTTTGGCTTAACGTTTCTTTCATTAAGAAGTACTACCTCATATACGAATAGATCCTCGGCTTCTTGAGTTTCTTCTTCATCACCTTCTTTGTTTTTATATGCCTCTTGAAACTTGAGAAGTTAATCTGGACATTTACTCACAAAGTGTCCTGTTTTACCGCATCGATAACAAATCACTTGAGACAAATCCTTCTTTTGATTTCTATCAATACCAACACCTCGACCTTGACCTCTTCCTCTTTCTCTTTCTCATCTACCTTGTCCTCTTCCGTGGCTTCATCCATATTCCTCTTGATAGTTCATATTTCCATACATAAGTTTCCCTTCATCATGATCAAGTTGTTGCTCTTCTTCATTGATTTTTTCTTCATAACCTTTTAACCTTCCAACAATGTCCTCAAAACCCGTTTTCTTTAAATAAAAGACTTGTTCAAGAGCAGCAATTATCGTGAATATTAAGAAATTTATTCACTACCTTTGATTTTATCGTTTCTCCTAGAGCAGCCGCTTTTGACGTTATTTCAGAGAGCTTCCCAACAAAACCATCGATTGTATCGGTTTCCTTCATCTTCATTCTCTCAAACTCAGCCATGAGAGTTTGTAGTCTAGCTTCCTTAACTCTTTAAGCTCCAACATATCAAGATTTGATAGCCTCCCAAATTTCTTTTGGAATATCTAGATCTCCAACTTGTAGGATTAGTGCTTTCGGTATGGATTGAAACAATCAAACTTTTGACATGCTATTTTTTCTCCTGTTTCAATTGTGTCCCATACCTTATACACCTCAAATAACACCTTCATACATATATACCAGACCGTATTGTTTGTAGTGGACAACATCGGACATTGTATGGACGATGAGGAAGGCGCTCATTCCTTCGGTTTTTCTTCAACTATATCACCCATGATTTGACTCTTCTCAAATATTTTTTTTTTATACCTCTATATGGTATTTATCCGTTCAACGTATCCCTTTAGATTTCATGATTCAGATCCTTTTAGATTCGTTTTCGCTCTGATACCAAATATAGAATCGAACAAAACACTTTAAGAAATATAAAATAATTACTCTCTTTTATTAGCTTTGGAAAACCCTCTCAAAATCAAAACTCTCAACACAATTATATATCTTAATTGAATGTTACATCTCAACATCTCTATCTAAAGGATTCAACTTATCATAATCCTAATAGGAAACTATAGTATTTAGATAACTCATAAATAAATAACTAATTCTATCTCTTATTTTACTTGTTCTCCAAATTACACTTCAAATATCAGATAAAATTGTCCATTCAATTCAGCACAATTTCATGTAAGCTTCCATGCCTGATTCTCTAGTACAATTTCAGTATCAATTTTGATTATTTTTAAGTTTTTTTTTTTAATTTGCATTTGAATTTTACATTTTTGAAATTAAAACAAATAGGCAAAACATTTGTCCCATAAGAATTGTATTAACTGTTTGATTTACCTTTTTAATAGACTTACCACCTACTACTAAAAAAAAAGTCATCTGTCACCTTCGACTTATATTCACGATACTAAGATTTAACATTTTGATTAAAAAATAATGAGTATCTGATAAAAAGAATTCTATACTTTTGATATATATAAAACTATGTTTTTCGCAAAAATAATATGCTAATCAGATAACCAAAATGTCGTTTTGCTTTTATTTGGGCTTAGGTCTCTCTAACCGAGTCTTTCATCTCTATTTATTTGAGACTAAGTATCCCGCAAATTTCTTTTTTTATGAATTGTGTTTTTCCCTCTTTCTTTCCCTTTTAAGTAACCAAGCTATTTTTCATAAGAATTTTAACCTAATCTGCCTCTCGAAACCTTGAGCCGCCCCTTGCTTTATTCCTCCGCAATGTTGGTATGGTGGTTTTGATCCTCTTTTTTGGTTTGTTAGTGGTGTGTTATCGTCTATGTCTCTGTATTATCTCGTGAGAGGATCCTTCTCCACTTTGTAGTTTCCATGTCTCTTCCGATCAATAAAGTCTTAGGGGAGATGACGATCGATGAGAAGAAATAGATCGAACTTAAGTGTGTACCTAAGATTACTGCCTGGAGCGCAATAAGTGTAGTTTAATGGGTAAACTCTTGAATCCTGGCTCTCAGTGATGTCAAGCTTTATCCATGACATGCCTCGGCTATGGCATGTGTATGACAAGTGCAGAGGTTATGCCTTGTCCGAAGAACGTTTCCAGTTCGTTTTCGACTGGGAATCTGATTTGATCTTGGTCCTTGATGCGGGGGCTTGGACATACGATGATTGGAGTATGGTGTTGGAGAGATGGGTTGAAAAGCCACCTACGACCTTTTTTACGGATTCTTCCCCCTTTGGGTTCAGATATGTAATATACCGTTGGAATGCTATGACAAGGAAGTCATAACAGAGCTTGCGGGCTGTTTGGGTAAAGTGGATGATCTTAATTTTGATCCTCTTAAGCCTCAAAGTAAGGGCTTCATCCGCGCTCATGTCCTTTTTGATGTCTCCCGACCTCTCAAAAACTCTCAAGAGATTGAGTTTCCGTTTTGGGGTTTGTTTACTGTTACTTTTGAGTATGAACGGGTTTATAAATGTTGTTTCCATTGTCAGCGTTTGACTCATGATAAACCACGATGTCCCATTCTGTCCTCTAACTGACATTCTAGTGCAGCGGTGGGATCAAAAGGTTTCCAAGTGGTTGTTAAGAAGGTGCTTCGTGAAGGTGATCCTCTCTTTCGTGTGTTAATAGAAAGTGATGTTGGTATAGATGAGAATACGGATCGGCCTCGTATTGCTGAAGAAGTGCTTAATGTTCTTCATGACTATCTTTTGGTCCAAGACCCTTCCGAGAAGCAACCTAGCCGTGTGCAGAGAAAGGTTTGGAATCTTGATGGTGACGCTACAGATCAGAATTATCATTTGAGACTTGAAGCTTCTCTAAGTATTACTATGGATTTCGACAAAGGTAAATGCCATGTTTTTGACTTTTCTACTCAAGCTAAGGAGCCTCGTCATCAAATCAAGTTGTTGGCTGTTTCTTTTAAGGCGGCCGTGATGAGCATCATTGTTTTTTCTCACGTCTCTCAAAGGATGGTAGTTCTTCTTCTGGATCTCGATCTAAGTACCCTACGGTGTTTGCTACTGGCTCTACTAATAATGGACTTTCAGGGGTTAATGGGCTGTCTTCTTACTCTCGTAAGCGGCCTAGCAAGTGGAGACGGCTTCAAACTTGGAAGGTAAAAAATGTACAAGAAGAGAAAGTTAAAGCTGATGATCGTGAAGAGGATGCAGGGACAGATAAAGCTGCTAAGCGCAGTAATGTTGAGGCGGTTCTGAATGAGGTACTGCCGTCAGATCAATGAGCATATTGAGCTAGAATTTTCAGGGATTGGGGAACGCCTTGACAATTCAATATCTCAGGGAAATGCGTAGAGAACATTTTCCTGACTTTCTGTTCCTTATAGAGACTAAAAACTACAACCAGTTTGTGTCTTGGATACAACTCTCTTTAGGTTATGATAATATTTGCTTTGTAGAGCAGGAAGGGCTCAGTGGTGGACTTGTTTTGATGTGGAAAAATTCTTATAATTTATGAATTATTCAGCATAATAAAATAGTGATTGATGTGGAAGTCTCGTTGGGTTCAATGAATTTCTTCATCTCCTTTGTATATGTAATCGTGTCTGACAAGATCACCAAGAATTTTGGGACTTATTAACAAGTATTGGTGTGAACAGGTCTCATGCGTGGATGGTAATTGGCGATCTCAATGAGATTTGCAATGCTTCTGAAAAGGTGGGAGGCCCTCTTCGACCAGGATCCGATTTTGCCTCGTTTAATATAATGATCAATGAATGTGGCTTCTCTGATGTTGCATTTTCCGGCAATATGTTTTCATGGTCCGGAACGAAATGGAATGAATGGTCAATCCGGAGTGGTGAATGCTGCAAGGCTATTTCGAAGTGGAAGAAAACTTTTGTTCATAACTCTAAAGCCTTGATTCAGCAGTTGCAATCTCGTCTTGATGTTGAGGTTTCTCGTCCTCGGCCTAATAAAGATCTCTTGCATCAATATAGGCCGGATCTAATGTCTGCTTACAATGAAGAAAAACTATATTGGAAGCAACTTAGTAAGGAGAAATGGTTCAAAGTAGGGGATTGTACGAAATTCTTTCATCGTAATGTCAAGAAGAGGGAGGCGCAAAATTTTATACTTGTTTTGGTTAATGAATTCGGTGTTAATCAAATCTCGGATGGCTCAAAGGGTGAGGTTAATGTGGACTATTTTCAGAAATTGTTTACCTCTACTTCTCAAGCAACGGTTCTTTTATGTGGTCTTGAAAAGCGAGTTTCACCTGCCATGAACGATGAGTTTATTAAACCAATTTCTTCAGTAGAAATACGTGAGGCTGCTTTTGGGATTAAGGGAAATAGAGCTCTAGGGGCTGAGAATGACTGGTGTTTTCTTCCAAACTTATTTGCACTTAGTGGGGGATATGATCATCTCGAAGGTTCAAAGTTTCTTTGCCTCAAGCTCTATGCCACGGGATTGGAATTATACTAAGATATGCCTTATTCCGAAAATCCCTAGCCCATATTTGATTATTGATCTTCGGCCCATTAGATTGTGTTCTGTCTTATACAAGATTATTTCTCGGGTCTTATATGGGCGTCTTAAAGGGTGTCTTCGCTCATATCTAAAACGCAAGGAGCTTTTGTGCTAGGTTGTCTTATCTCTGATAATATTCATTTGGCCCACAAGATGGTACATGTTCTCAAGACGAATCCCTAATGAAATAAGGATTTTATGGCTATCAAGACTGATATGTCAAAAGCTTATGACTGGGTTAAGTGGTCCTTTTTAGAAGAGCTTTTTGTTAAGTTGGGTTTTGACAGTCTTTGGATTACATACTGTCACTTATTCTGCTCTAGTGAATGGCCACCCGTAAGGAATGATTTCTCCGAGAAGAGGGCTTCGTCAGGGTGATCTATTGTCATCGTTCCTCTTCATTCTTTGTGTTGAGGGTCTGGTCCACATCATGAAACAAACAGAACTCTCTAGGGGTTTGACAGGGATTAGTTTCTCTGAGCATTGCCCTACAGTGCAACATTTATTGTTTGTTGATGATAGTTTATTCATATGTAAAGCTAATCTCAGGGAAGCAAGTGAATTTTTACGCTACCTCAAAATTTATGGGGAGGCTTCCGGGCAAGAAATTAATTTTGCCAAATATGCGAGCACATTCGGAGAGAAGTTGGACCTAATTATTAGACATGTGCTTGGTTTATTGTTGGGCATTGGCAAGGAGGGTGGTGATGTCAAATACTTAGGACTTCTTGAATGTCTTAGTGGCTCTAAGCGAGAAATCATGAGCTACATTATTGACCGGTTGAAGAAACGAATGAGTGGTTGGTATACTAAAACCTTGTCTTTGGGAGGAAAAGGAGATTCTTATCAAATCCGTAGTCTTCGCTCTTCTGGTGTTTTGTGATGTCATGTTTCAAGCTTACAAAACATCAATGTCAAAAGAGTACAAGTGCTATTTCTAGCTTTTGGTGGAATCTAGACGAAGACAAGAAGAAAATTCATTGGATGGCTTGGAAATCCCTATGGAAACCTAAAGCAGATGGTGGACTTGGCTTTCATGATGTGTTTGAGTTTAATCAGATTTTGCTTGCTAAACAAGTTTGGAAAGTGTTTCATGAGCCTCACTCACTTCTTAGTCGTATCTACAAGGATCGATATTTTGCTCATAAGGATTTCTTGGAAGCGAGCATATATTATCAGCCATCATATGCTTGGCGGAGTATACTTTTTGGCCGAGATCTTTTGGCACGAGGGTTGGTTAAAGATATTGGTAATGGACAAGATACCCGAGTATGGCTTGATAAATGGATTATTTATGAGGTTCCTCGTCGTCCGTTTAATAAAGAAGCTCGTATTGATTTAAATCTTCAAGTTTCTGACCTCATCTTTCCGAATGGAGATTGGAATTTTGATCTATCGGAAGTATTCCCTCCTTCGGATGCAGCCATTGTGGCCTCGTTGTCTACAAATATTCATCGAAATGATGATTGGTTATGGGCCTACACTAAGAGTGGTACTTATACAGTATGTAGTGGTGCTTGGTTAGCATCTTCCTCTGCTCATGACTCGAATCATGTGTCTCCGAAACTGTCTTGTCTAAATAAATTGAAGTCTCGTGTTTGGAAATTGAAGATGCAGCCAAAGCTTAAAATATTCTTGTGGTGTGTTCTTTCCAATGCGCTTACCGTTGCAGAATATTTACGTTGCCGCAGCTTCAAGTGAATGTGCTCTGCCCGGTCTGCCATTCCGATGCGGAATTCATTTTACACCTCTTCTTTGAGTGTCTTAGTGAGACGTGTGTGGAATGATATCCCGTCTTTTTCTCTTCCGAGTGGGGTCTCTCTTACTCTTGCCAATCTTATGGATTATCTTATCACGTCTGTGGAACATGCACAACATCAAGAGGCTCATGTTAGTGTTCTCCCATGGGTCTTATGGAGTATATGGAAGCAATGCAATTGTGTACTATTCTCTAATACGGATGGGGATGCTAAGATTTTAGTAGCTAATGCCATGTTAGACGCGGAGGCTTGGAGACTATCTAATATAAAGGTGACTCGTTCTGATTCTTCGGCTCAACGACAAACTTCTTCTTACTGGAAATGGCCTCAACTAAATGTGTTGAAGTGTGATGTTAGCCTCTCTTGGCTTCATAACTGGAGTCTTTCGTGAGGTGCTACCTCCTTCTCGTTCGAGGTTTGTTGCTGAATTGCTCTATCTACATTGGGCTGTTACAAGTGTAGCAGATATTGGCTGTCAATGTGTTGAATTTGGAGTCGAAAGCAATGATGTTATTGCAGCGGTTAACTCTCCCCATGATGGCCACACTTCCGAACGCTTTTGGAGGTTCCGACTCGTTCTTTGCTCCGCTTCCGATCCTGGATTTTATCAGTATTTTTTGGGCGTGTGAATGCTGGAACTGGCAAAATTTCACATAGTGTCACACATGACAGAAGGTTTTCATCATGTGACCTAACACGTCGAAGCACAAACAATGTGTGTAGAAAAGCTCGCGCCAGGCATCATAATTTGCTTCTGCGAGATCTAACGTGATCGGGATATGTGATTTAATGTTGGAAACTCCATATATCCGATCATGAGCAGCAGAATTGGCGTTGGTCGCCATAAGATCGAGAAGACAAAGAAATAAAAGGGAGAAGAGGAAGAGAAATTTAAGATTTAAATAGGCTCTGATACCATGTTAGATTGAATCAAAAGTGTCCTTTATTCACTGATCGGTTAAGCAATATATACAACAAAGCTGTTAACTACGTTCCTATTCTCTAGGAGTACATTATTTATCATTGACTAACAAGAGTATATCGAGTGGAATATACTCTATCTAATAGTTTATATGTTGGTGAGCCTTCATGGTTATTTACAACCTTCGAGGAAAATCGAAGACGATGTTAGATATTCGTCTTGGTTTTGGGTCTCAAAATTCAGTTTTCTTTTGGTTTTTGTTCTACTAAGACTCCCTCCTTTAGAATCAATAACATTTCAGCGTTAAAGAAAAAATCATATAACCAAAAAATATATGTTATTTTAGAAGTTTTATCGATCTTTTCATTTACACATAATTTAACAGATAAATTAATTTTTGAAACTCATATGATATTCTGTTTTCACAGTAACTTACATTTTTTCTCAAGATGTAAAGAAAAGTAACTTATTGCCATAAATTAATGCCAACAAAAGATGTGGCTGAGCTCAGTGGCGGAGCCAGAACTTCGATCTATGAGGGTCAAAAAATTTCTTTGAAAAACCATATAAATTTAATCTTAAAAAATGTCAATACAACTAATTATATTAAAGACATACCCTACGCTCACTCATATTCTGGAAAATTTATATCACAATTTCATTGGTCACACTATAAAGTACCTGTTTTTCAACAGAACAAACTAGACAATCACTAAAAAAATATATCTCTAATACGATTTCACAAACTAGTCTTCACGATATTGTAACTCTTTTATTTTCTTGTAACATTGAACTAAACAATTCGAATACAATATCAACTAAAAAAGTGATTAGAAAGTAATGAATACAAAAATAGAATTAAAATAAACTTTGCCTTTTAAATATTCTTTGTGTCTCTATTTAACACT
>JAKUCM010000479.1:0-56204 GCA_023374145.1 Lepidium sativum
TGAAAGATATAATAGCTCTTTTGACAAACAAACAAATGAAGGATATCGAGGTGTAGAAACCTATTTTGGACACCTTCATATTAATGCCTCCTTATGAGAAGTTTCTTAAAGATGCACTTAAGGAGAGAACTCAAGAGGTTAAGATAATGGTTGTGCTCACTCATGAGGTTAATGCTATTATACAAAGGAAAATTGTACCAAAGAAGTTTGACTTTCATAAATTGCTTATGCGACTTTGGTACATCAATCAGTTTAATGTTTCTCTCTTGTTGCACAAAATCTATGATTTAATAAGTACAAGTCTTGCAAGATCTCCTTGGTATTGGTTCCTCATGGTATTCTAGAAAACCATGAGGTGTAGATTTACCAACTGATTTTGTAATTCTTGATATGAATGAGGAACCTAATGATCAATTGATGTTTAGAAGACCATTCTTGGCTACTTTTGGTGCAGCGATTAATGTGCCAAAAGTTAAACAATAAGTTAAACTGGGGAAAGGATTTCAAAACGACCTTTAACATCATGGATGTATTGAAGAAGCCACCTATTGAGGGACAAATGTTTGTGGTTCAAAAAATGGATAAGCTAGCAGATGAGTTACTAGAAGAGCTTGCAGAGGAGGATCGCTTGCAAAGTGCCTAGACAAAGGATGGATATCTTCATATTAAGAAAGGGACATTATTGTTGGGGACTGATAAACTTCAATAATTTGTGAAAGTGCACTCTATATACCAAAATCGTGCAGCACACTCGAGCACCATGTGATCGAGCGTGTCCTAACGCCACATTTCTTATGACTGGTCTGAGGTAAAATCCCCCAAACTTGAGGTCAAACCACTTACTATTGGGCTAAGGTATTTATTTTTAGGCCTTGAATTATAAGGAGTTAAGTATGCTACTCATTGAAATGAAATAGTTTAAGAAGGATGTAGGTTATTCTCTAACTGACATTAAAGGTGTATCACATATTATATGCACACGTATGATACATATGGAAAATGAATCTTATTATATCATTGAACCTCATAAGGGATTGAATCCTAATCTGAAACAAGTACTTAACAAAGAGATCCTTAAATTGCTAGATATTGATATTATAGATCCTATTTCTAATAGTAAGTGGGTTTCACATATTCAATTTCTCCCTCAAAATGGAAAAATCATTGTTGTTAGGAATGAGAAAGACAAACTAATTCCCACTATAACAATCAATGGTCATCGGATGTGCATAGATTATAGGAAACTGAACTTTTCATCTAGAAAATATCATTATCCACTACCTTTCATTTATCAGATGTTCGAATGGTTGGCTAATCACTCATATATTACTGTTTTCTTGATGGGCATCAGATTCTTTCGGATCCCAATACACCCAAATGATCAAGAAAATATTGTATTTTCACATATAGGAGAATGTCATTTGGTTTGTGTAATGCGCCTGCTATTTTCGAGGAGATGGTGAGGTATTCATGGACTTTCTCTAGCTCTTTTTTCTCCTCTTGTTTGTCAAATTTTTGCAGGGTTCTTTGCAGGTGTGTGTTGACAGACCTTAAGCTGAATTAAGAGAAATGTCATTTCATGGTCCAGGAAGGGATTGTATTTGACGACAAGATATCTGAAAGGGGTATTGGAGTGGATAAAGCCAAGATCAATGTCATGGTACAGTTTCAGCCACCAAAAAAAATTTAAAGATATCTGAAGTTTCGTAGGACATACAAGATTTTATAGGAGATTTATGCAAGATTTCTCAAAGATGACTAGGCAACTAACTCGCCTTCTGTGAAAGGAGGCTGAGTTCTCCTTCGATGTTGAATGTTTAGAGGCCTTTCTAAAAAATAAATAAGCTTTAGATTAACACCAATTGTCCCAGCCCATGATTGGATTTTTCCATCTGAGATCATGTGTGATGCTAGTGACTATGTAATGGGAATAGTACATGGTTAGAGGAAGGATAAAAAGTTTAATGTAATTTATTAGGCTAGCATGACACTTGATTATGCTCAAGTTTAGTATGTTATTAATGAAAAAGAACTGCTTGTAGTATTCTTTGCATTAAGTTTTGATCATACTTGGTGGAATCCGAGGTAATAGTGCATACTGATCATGCAGCTCTCGATCTATATACTCGAACAGCATGTGATCCAGTGTGCCCAAAAAATGCAGAAATATCACCTCCAAGTCCAAGGAAAGCTTGTTGGAGCTCAATTGTCATGGTATGCTTACTTAGTTAAGTTTTTGGTTATCGGAGAAGTGCCTAAGAGTATGGACTCATACCAAGGATATAAGTTTTTCAAAGACGTGAATCTGTATTTTTGGAAGGAGCCATTTCTGTACAAGAAACGATGAGATGGATTGTTTCGGAGATGTATTTCTAAAGAGGTTGTTCAATGAATCTTGGAGCATTGTCACGGATCTGCATATGGTGATCATTTCGCTAGATATAAGACGGTTCAGAAGGTTCTTCAAGCTAGTTTATAGTGGACAAATATGTTCAAAGATTCTCAAGAATTTTATCTGCAAATGTGATCCTTGTCTACAAATATCAAACATAAGCAAGAGAAACGAGATGCCACAAAACCCGAACTTGTAAATTGAAGTGTTTTACTACTGGGGAATACATTTTATGGGACCGTTTAACCCACCTTCACATGGAAACAACTACATTCAAGTGGCAATAGACTACGATTCAAAGTGGGTCGAAGCCATAACTTGTCCAGCAAATGGACTACTAGTGGCAATGCCAAAGTTGTTCTGAAACTCTTCAAGAGCATCAACTTTCCAAGATTTAGTGTTCTGAAAGTTGTGATAAGTGATGGTGGATCTGACTTTATTAAGAAAGTGTTTGAGATCTTTCTGAAAAAACATGGGGTCAAACACAAGGTTGCAAATATTAATCTGGCGATTGCAAGGCATGATTGGTTAGTACCATTGAATGAAATGTATGGTCAAATAGGATCATTGAGGGCTCTTTCAACGTTATGCTTCTTCTTCATCTCTTTCTCCCTCATTCCAGCCAGGATGATCTCCCCTGCGTCCTCAGTTTCTTGATCTCCATACCCTGCTTCTTGGAGTGTCTCATCCACGAGATCAGCCTCCATGTCTTCTTCTGCATCCTCCTCATGTCCCTGCTCTGGATCATCTTCATCCATGAATTCCCTCTCTTCTCCAGATTCACTCTCTGATTGGATTACTAACCTTCTTCACTCCTTTTTGTCTTGTTTGCTCCTAGAGGATTCTCCTTGTTGAGGCTGTTTCCTTGAACGAGCGTTGTTCTTGGCCCTGAGTCGGAGGAGACTGGCATGGTAAGTTTTCCATTCAGACATGGTATCGATTCGCCGGAAAAAGGGAAAGAGGAGAGACACTCGAGTTTGACACTCGAGCAGTAGAGGTCGAATGTCGCGAATGTTCTAAGGGATGAGCAGCGGTTGATCAAACTGAACTCTTGAGACCTCCTACACTCGATTTCACAAGAAAGATTCTGCAAAAGAGAGAAAATATATAGAGAGTCTTAGTGAGAGAATGGGTTTTTGTGTGAATGAGAAAGGAGAGGGTTCTCTTCCTTATATAGGAGAGGAGAGATAAGGGGAATCTTTTTCAAATTTCAAATTTGAATGTGGATCAAATCAAATCTTTTGAATTAAATATAAAAGATAAGGCATTAAAGATAAATTTGACCCGTTTTTTGCAGTAAATGTCTCCTTTTTTCAGCTTTTGGCAGTTATACGTTGCGCAGGCGTCGGAATAGGCAAGGTGGTGGGACACTCGAGTGTGACACTCGAGCATGCTTGGTTGAGTGTCAGTCTGTCGCATGGCAGCTGACACTCGAGTGGGACACTCGACCAGACGTGGTCGAGTGTTGTCCCATCATGTCGGTTCTGGCCCCACCTGTCCTATCTTGGACCCCACTTCCCTGCAAAACGTACAAAAAACATTCCAAGTGCGTGTAAGATGAAATAGATGCAATTAAATACAAAAACTATAAGAATACGACAGAAAAAAAAAATCGAATGTATATACAAAGGTTACCTTTGTGACTGTCTCCCAACTGTGCTCGTTTATAGTCTCGAGCTTGACTCCCTCATATTCATGGAGATGAGGTGGCTCATCAAGGAGAACCAAAGTTCCTTCAGGAATCGTGCAGTTAGCCAAGTACGGCTTAACTCTGTGACCATTCACTGTGAATTCTTCACCTTTGTTGTTGGTCAAGGTAACTGCTTCATATGGTTGAAGTCGCACCACTTTGAACGGACCAGACCACTTGGATCGGAGTTTACCCGGAAACAACTTGAGCCTAGAATTAAAGAGAAGCACTTGATCACCAGCTGTGATCGTCTTAGAATGTCATATGCCTCAAGTCTGATCTCCTCAAGTTCATGTATTTTCATTTGTCTTTTCTCTTGGGCAGTCTTAAAATAGAAATTCAGAAGCTTGGTTGCCCAAATTGACTTGTATTCCAGTTCTACTGGCAAATGGCATGACTTCCCATAGAGTAGCTGAAAAGGTGTTCTCCCAATCGGTGTCTTAAAAGCAGTCCTATAGGCCCAAAGAGTATCATCCAATCTGGTGGCCCAGTCTCCTTTTGATAGCCCAACTACTTTCATCAGAATAGACTTGATCTGCCTATTGGATACCTCAACCTGCCCACTGGTTTGGGATGATAAGGAGTCGCCACCTTGTGTTTAACGCCATGCTTCTTGAGTACTCTAAACCTGGGAAAGACTCTATTGATGAAATGGGATCCTCCATCACTAATCACTACTCTCGGTACACTAAACCTAGGAAAGATGATGTGTCTGAACAGCTTCAGTACTACCTTTGCATCGTTTGTGGGAGATGCAATGGCTTCCACCCATTTGGTCCAATGAAATCAATTCCCCAGCAGTTAAACACCTCTATTTCTAAGATGGGATTCTAAGGCATCTCGTTCCTCTTACTTATACTACCCATCTTCTGACAACAATCACATCTGGATATAAACTCCTGACAGTCCCTGAAGATGGACGGCCACCATAACCCAGCTTGAAGAATCTTTTGTGCAGTCTTGAATGCTGCAAAGTGTCCACCATATGCAGATCCATGGCAGTGCTCCAATATTCCGTTAACTTTTTCCTCTGACACACACCTTCTGAACAGCCCATCAAATCCTTTCTTGTAGAGATATGGTTCATCCCAAAAGTATTACTTCACATCTCTGAAAAAAAATTTCCTTTGATGAGAATGCAGAGTCTTAGGTAGTTCTCCTCCTACCAAAAAGTTCACCAGATCGGCATACCATGACAGTCTAGTCCCGACAAGTTGCATTCCGAACCTAAAGCACTTTTTCATACCAGAAGACGGACACTCGACCAAGGCTTGATCGAGTTTCATGGTCGAGTGTCTGATTGAAAAGCTCAATAGATGCTCTTCTGGCATATCGTCTTTCATCGAAAGAGATCCTTTCACCTGCATCCTAGAGAGGTGATCAGCAACACCATTTTCTATCCCGGGCTTGTCCACTATCTCCATATCAAACTCCTGTAGCAGCAAAATCCACCTAAGTGGTCTAGGCTTAGCACAAGAACCTTCGATCCAACCAAATAGGACCTGAATTTCTCAAATGCAAACACCACTGCAAGTAATTCCTTCTCCGTCGTGGTGTATTTCGCCTGAGCCTCATCCAGTGTTCTACTAGCATAGTAGATCACATTCAGCTTCTTATCCTTCTTATGTCCTAAAACTGCTCCCACAGTGTAATCACTAGCATCACACATTATCTCAAAAGGAACAGTCCAATCTAGTGCTTGAACAATAGGTGATGTCACTAAAGCCTCTTTGAGTTCCAGAAAAGCCTTGAGACATTCCTCATCAAAGACGAACTCTGTTTCCTTACAGAGGAGACGAGTCAAAGGTCTAGCTGTCTTAAAAAAATCTTTAATGAAACACCGATAAAACCTTGCGTGGCCCAAGAAACTCCTAATGTCCTTCACTGTTTTGGGAGGCTGCAACTGAACCATCACTTCTATCTTGGCTTTGTCGACCTCAATACCCTTTTCTGATATCTTATGACCCAGAACGCTGCCCTCTCTCACCATGAAGTGACACTTTTCCCAATTGAGCACAAGGTCTGTTTCAATGCACCTAGATAGAACCCTGCACAAATTTGACAAAGAAGAGGAGATAGAAGAGCCATAGACACAAAAATCGACTATAAACACCACAACCATCTCCTCAATCCTATCTGAAAATATCGAAGTCATGCAACGTTGAAAAGTAACAGGTGCATTACAGAGACCAAATGGCATTCTTCTATATGCAAATGTGCCATAAGGGCAGGTAAATGTTGTCTTTTCCTGATCATTTGGATATATAGGGATCTGGAAGAATCCACAATATCCATGAAGGAAACAGTAATATGAATGGTTAGCCAACCTCTCTAGCATTTGATCAATGAAGGGTAAGGGGTAATGATCTTTCAATTTCCTAAAATCGATGCACATCCTATGTCCTATAACAATCCTAGTAGGAATCAAATCATCATTCTCATTCCTAATAATAGTCATCCCCTCCTTCTTGGGCACACAATGCACATGAGATACCCATTTGCTATCCGAAATAGGGTAAATAACGTCAGCATCTAGCAATTTCAAAATTTCCTTCTTAACAACCTCTTTCAGATGTGGATTTAATCTCCTTTGAGGTTCCCTGCTAGAGTAGGATTCATTTTGAAGGTGAATTCTATGTGTGCACAAGTCAAGCGAAATTCCTCTAATATCAGACAATGAGTATCCTAGAGCCTTTCTAAACCGTTTCAATTCAGCAAGCAACATTTCTAACGCATCATCGGTTAATGCATCATTCACAATCACAGGATAGGTTGAGTTGGTTCCAAGAAATGCGTACCTGAGCCCCGAGAGTAGTGGTTTAAGATCCACTTTTGGTGATTTGAGCTCTGACCAATCGTCTGGATCTACCAAAGACGAACACTCGACCTTGGTGTGGTCGAGTGTGTTGGTCAAATGTAGGTGGTCTTTGGCTGAATCACGACACTCGACCAGGTGGTGGTCGAGTGTCAGGCTCGAGTGTTCAGTCTCGAGCTGATTTTCCCTTTTTAGAGGCTTGTAAGAGTCCAACAGTTTCTTGTAAACCTTTGTCTCCCTATGCATGTATCCATCACAACCATCTTTTGTCAGAGCAGTACAAGGGGGATCTTCTTCCATTAATTCCTCAAACAGATCCTCTGAAAGCTCATCTATCTCCTGAACTACAAACAGCTGACCCTCAATAGTCGGTTTCCTCATCACATCGCTGATGTTGAAGGGCATTGTGAAATCCTTCCCCAAATTCAGTTTGATTTCTCCTTTTGCTACATTAATCACAGCTCCTGCAGTCGCCAAGAAAGGTCTACTGAACAGCACAGGGTCTTTGGGCTCTTCTCCCATATTTAGAACAATGAAATCTGTCGGGATTTCCACTCCTCCAACCTGAACCGGTAGATCTTCCAGAATGACATGCGGAATCCTAACCGACCTATGAGCTAAAACTAGAGATATCTTGCATGTCTTGTACTTGTCGAACCCTAAGCGCTTGGCGACTGATAGTGGCATCAAGCTAATCGATGCTCCTAGATCGCATAGGCAATTCCTGAACGTGGGATTGTGAATGTTCCTGGATCATCTAGCTTCTTCGTTATGACTTTCCTCTGAATTACAGCACTGACCTTATGTGTTAGCACAACCATCCGTTCAACCTCTTGTGTTCTGTCCTTGATAGCATCCTTCAAAAATTTATGGTATGGGGGCATTAGCATGAAGGCATCCAGAATTGGTATTTTCACTTCAACATCCCTCATCTTTTTTTCGAAGAGAGCCTTGTACTTGTCTGCAACATCCTTCTTGAATCTCTGTGGAAAAGGAAGTTGGGGTTTGAAAGGCGGTGGAGCAAACGGCTTTATGTCTTTATGCAAGTCACTAGGTTTTGGTGGTTCGGGAGACGACACTTGACCAGGTGGTGGTCGAGTGTCAGGCTCGAATGTTCTGGATTTCGGCGGTTTCGTGCTGATTTTTAGCTGTTCTTCGACCAAATCATAATCCCCCTCCTGAATGACACTGTCCTCAGTGGCGTCTGCATTCTTAGCACGAATCAGTAACTCACGACCACTACGGAGTGTAATGGCGTTGCCGTGATACTCCTTAGGGTTCTGAACAGCTTTTCCTGGTAGCTGTCCAGTCGGTTTCACAGAAGATGAGGAGCCTTGCTGATTCTCGACATACTTGAAGCGAGCATTAATTGTCTCAAAATTGCAGTGTAGATCACTGTGAGAAGCATCTTTCTTTGTGTGCACCTCAGCAAACTTCTTAGTCAATTCTGATGTTGTAGCTGTCTGACCTTTGAGGATTTGCTGCAAAATGTCTATAACTTCAGGTGTTTGTTGGGGTTGGGGTGGGTTGTGATTCTCATATCCAGGTGGTGGAGTGGGTGGCTGGTGATGCATTTGCTGGTAATGTGGTTTGGGGGATACACCTGATCCTGGTAATGTGATGCATTTGCCACATTGATGTTCCTGTAGGAGAGGTTTGGGTTAGGTTTGTAACTGTTGTAGGGGCGTTAGCTGTTTCCCTGGTTCTACACAAAACTAACCTCTTCTACCTGATCTTCATCCGCTTCAACATGTTCTGCCTCACTCACATGATGCACCTGTTTCCGCTGCTCAGAGAGCAACCTATCCAGTTTGTCTTGTATAGCTTTGAGCTCCTTCCTACTGACCATGTCTGGATCTGCTGTATCCCGGGGAGTCCGAACGTAGTCTTCACTGTACTGCGCATCTGCTTGAGCTAAGTTCTCAACTAGTTCCCATCCATCATTGACATCCTTATTCAGAAAGTTCCCGTTGCTTGTTGTGTCCAACAACATTCGAATCTTGGGAAGGACGCCTCTGTAGAGAGTGCTGAGGAATGATTCGGCACTGAATCCATGATGGGGGCACTGAGATTGGTACATCTTGAATCGTTCCCATGTCTCAGAATGGTTTTGTTTGAAACCGGAGATGGAGTTTCGAAGCTTTGCTGTTATGGAATTGGAGAAGAATCTCCCAAGAAAGGCTTGCTTACAGGCATCCCAAGATGTAATAAACCCTTGAGGCATGTGTTTTTCCCAGATGTGAGCTTTGTCTCCAAGAGAGAAGGGAAACAGCCTCAATTTCAGAGCATCCTCACTGACCCCATTAATCTTGGTCAAACTTGTTATCCTTTCGAACTCATCAAGGTGATCCAGCGGATCCTCAAATGGCAACCCTTTGAAACTTACTCTTCTGTACCATGGAGATCATACCACTCTTTATCTCAAATTTGTTATGTGGATATTGGGAGCATCACCTGCTTCAATGTGTCTGGTGCGCCTTAGAAGATGTCCTGGCTCAGTTGCGTGTGACTGTTCTTCAATCCCAACCTGATCATGAATCTCCTCGTTCAAACTGTTCTGTTGATTCTGCACCTGTTCGCGATGAGATGTTCACTTCCCTTTGATCGAGTGTTGATGTCGAGTGTTCTGAGTTTAAGGATCACGGCACTCGAGCTGTGTAGGCCGAGTGTCTTGATCGAGTGTTCCTGCAAAACAGACAAAATCAAAAGTTTAGTTATAAAGAGCAGAAGAAAAAGAAAACACAAGTAGAACTTAGTCTCAGGAAAGTGATAATCCTAATTGTAGCTACCTAGAACCCATCTGGCAACAGCGCCAATTTGATAACAGGGTATTTACGGTTATCAATCGCAGTAGAGTAGGTTGTCAATCCAACTGGGGTAGCAACTATTTAATTTGGATGCAATCTACTTAACCTAATCTAAGCCATAATGATTACGTTGAATGATATTACGCTAATCAAGCTTAATGAAAACAGAACGCAAAATAGAATAAAGCAGAACATAAAAACAGAGTAAAAACAGAATGTAAAAACAGAGAAAAAACAGAATATAAAAACAGAACATAAACAGAGCGACTAAAAACAGAGTAGTGATGAAGAATGGAGCGATGTAGAAACAAAATTAATGGTGAAAAAGAGAGCAATGCAAAGTCGAAAATTCAATTAAGGAAAGTGGGTTCTTGAGGTTAAAGATCAGCGATCAAGGCATTCCTAGGGATTCCAGACTCGTTTATCAACCTATATAGATGACCTCTAGGAAAGGAATCACAGCAATCACATTCATTCTCATGCAATGGGACATCTCTCAAACCCCAACCAGACTTGATTCTCACCAACGATTAGAGGGCTCAAAGGGCAATAAACACAGACCTAACAGAGTCGAATAACACCCTAGACAGTCAATCTCTTGAGCTAGGAGAAGTTATCTCAACCTAAGTTCGTGCAAGCATGATCACAAACACCTTTTGGGTGGGAAACACCAAACCATCAGATTTCAATTGATCAGAAAGAAATAAGCATTAAGGACACTTAGACTAAAGAGATCTAAGCCTATTCAACCCTAAAAAGGTCTAGAATTCCCGAAATCTACCCTAATCTCACCATCTCCTCAAGAACCCTAATTTATCTACTCAATATTCATGATGAAAAACATAAACCCAGAATTGTAAACCGTTAACATAATCAGAAAGATCAAATAGAGATGAACAACAATGATTGAAAGCAGAAAATCGAATTCACCAAGGATCAACAAGGATCTAAGATTCAAAGAAAAGGAAATTACAAAGAAAAAAGGAGAAAAGTGTTTTTTGCTTAAAAAAAGAGAGGCTAAAACGTTCTAGGGTTTGCTTGATTACATAACGGGGGTATTTATAGGCATTTTTCCAAAAAACCTAAAAAAGTAAACTTTGACCAAAAAGTCAACGCTCAGGTCCGAAATTCTACTCGACCAGTGATGCTCGAGTGTCATACTCGAGTGTCATGGGGACATGTCAAATCTTCTAGATTACTTATTGAACTTCAACTTTAGGCCAGTCGAATCTCTCATAGATATTCTTTTAGTCCAAAATACTTCATAATAAGCCCCAAAAGTACCTGAAATCCCTCTTTTATACAATGTATGCAACGCCCAATGCTAGATATGCAAATTAAGCCTAAAAGGACCTAAAACAATGATAATACTCTAAGTATGAATGCAAAACATGCTAAATAATGCCCCTAAAACATGCTAAAATGCAGACACATCACTTGAAAGAGGTTAAGTTGAGATAATCCTTCCTGTCTCAAGAGATTGATTGTCTAGGATGTTATTAGGCTATATTAGGTCTTATTTTAATGCCTCTTATGCTATTGATTGTTGGTGAGAACCAAGTCTGCTTGTAGTTTAAATTGAGTCTCGTTGCATGAGAATGAATGTGATTTTTTGCGAACTCTTGCCTGGAGGTCATCTAAATAGTTTGATAAGCAAGTATTGAACCTATAGTGATGCTTTGATCATTGATCCCACTCCTCAAGAACCCATTCACTTCCATTCTTAAGTGAATTTGTTTGTGTTCTGTTTTTGATCTAAAATTCTGTTTTGTGCTCTGTATTATTTGCTCTGTTTCTGACATTCTTAAAATCAATTGCATTATGTCTATTGATGATGATTGGCTTAGATTAGGTTAAGTTGATTGTGTTCTGGTTGATAGGTACTTGCCTGAATGGATTGACACCTTCATGTACTACATTGAATGAACATTGTAGTAGGTTTATTTGATAATAAAAATGCTGTTATCAAATTGGCGTCGTTGCCGAACAGGTTCTAGTTAGCTACAATTACGATTCGATGGCCTGAGACCAAGTTCTAGTGTGTGTTCTGGTTGTCCATTTGTTTATATCTTGTTTATGGGTTTTTGTTGTCTTTCTGGTGCATTCAACCACGACGCTCGACCATACGCAGCTCGAGCGCCGTGATATGCTCTGTCACCAGCTCACTTGACCAGAACACTCGACTTCATCTTGCTTGAGTGTTGTTGTTTCTCGGGGTTCCTCTACACTCGACCAGTAAGCTCGACCACCATTTTGTCGAGCATTTTTATTGTCAGATTCGATTTGTATGCAGACCATATCAAAAGGTAGTGGCAATTTCCTCAATTTCTCGGACAACATAAACCGGTTACCTCGTGAATATTTGCGGGAGCAGCGGACTAGATTGCACGAGGATCCTAAAGATAAGGTTGAGATGGAAGACCAACAACAAGCTAATGAGAAAGCGCCTCCTCCTAGGCACCCAAGACACATTGGTGCTGGAGATGCTCCAACAATTCATACTCAGCGCAATAGAGTTGTTTCACCTGCCATTGCCAATAACAACTTTTAGATTAAGAGTGGTATGATCTCCATGGTCCAAAATAGTAAATTTCATGGGCTACCATCTGAGGATCCGTTGGACCATCTTGATGAGTTCGAGAGACAAATCAGCTTGACCAAGATTAATGGGGTTAGTTAAGATGATTTGAAGCTGAGGTTGTTTCCCTTCTCTCTAGGAGATAAAGCTCACTTATGGGAAAACACTTACCTCAAGTGTCTATTAAATCTTGGGATGCTTGCAAACAAGCCTATCTAGGCAAATTCTTTTCCAATTATTGAACCGCAAAGCTTCTCAATTCTATATCTGGTTTCAAGCAAACTAATTCAGAGACGTTCTTTGAGGCATGGGAATGCTTCAAGATGTATCAATCTCAATACCTTCATCATGGGTTAGTACCGAGTCACTTTTTAGTACTCTTTACAGGGTTCCCAAGATCAGAATGTTTTTAGACACAACAAGTAATGGAAATTTTGCTCTTCAAAAAGGTTGATGATGGTTAAGAACTTGTTGAGAATTTGGCTTAAGTCAATGGGCAGTATGGAAAGGACTATGATAGAGATACTAGGGATCCAACTGATTCTGATATGGTTAGTAGGAAGGAGCTCAACGCAATTCAAGACGAGCTGGATAGGTTGCTTTCGGTTCATCACGAGCAGGTTCATCATGTGAGTTACGCAGAACAGGTTGTTAGTGATGAAGATCACGCAGAAGAGGTTTGTTTTGTGCAGAATCAAGGCTGTAGCTACTGGCCTTACAACAGCTACAAGCCAAGCCCTAATCTCTTATACCGAAATACCAATGTTGCTAATCCCCAAGATCAAGTATATCACGCAAAACAACATCACCAACCTCCCTCTATACCTTATGCCCCTAAGCAGTAGTATCAACAAATTTTTCACCCCGTCCTACCATACCACCAGGGTATAAATCCCAAGCCCCCGCACAACCTCAACAAGATCTCGAGGTTATGGACATTCTGCAACAACTATGAAAGGGTCAAACTGCCACTATTAATGAGTTAACTAAGAAATTTGCTGAAGCACATACTAAGATTGATGTTTCTCATAATGACCTTCATTGCAAATTTGAGACTCTCAATGCCCAACTTAAGTACATGGAGAACCAACAAGACTCCTCATCTACAGTGAAAACTATTGGGCAACTACCTCGGAAATCAGTGCAAAACCTCAAATAATATCATGCTAATGCCATTACACTCCGTAGTGGGCGTGAGCTATTAATCCATGCTGAGAATGCAGATGATACTGAGGACAGTGTCATTCGAACTGGGGAGGATAGCCTATATGAAGAACATGCTGATTTTAGCACAAACTTGCCCCCAAAACCTACGCTCGACCACAACACTCGACCTGACAAAGGTCGAGCGTCGCTCCCTCAACACAAGAATGACACACTCGAGCCAGATGCTCGAGCAGACCAAGGACAAGCATTGCCCACCGAATCTCCAAACATGGGCAATCTGCATAATGTGCCCAAGTCATTCGCTCCACCCCCTTTCAAACCTCAACACCCTTTCCCACAAAGGTTTAAGAAGGATGTTGCAGAAAAGTAAAAGAATCTCTTTGAGGAACAAATGAATGATATTTAGGTGAAGATACCAACTAAAAGATGTAGTCATAGAAAGAACACAAGAGGTTGAAGGAATGGTTGTGCTTACATATGAGGATAGTGCTATTATACAAAGAAAAATGACACCTAAGAAGCTTGATGATCCTGAGACATTTACAATCCAATGCTCCCTAGGTCCCCTGACATTTAGGAATTGTCTATGTGATCTAGAAACATCAATTTGTCTGATGCCCCTCTCTGCTACCAAACGATTGGGATTTGATAAGTACAAGTCTTGTAAGATTTCTTTGGTTTTGGCTGATAGGTCGGTAAGGATTCCTCATGGCATCTTAGAAGATTTGCCAATTCAGGTTGGAGCAGTAGAAATCCCAACAAACTTTATGGTTCTTGATATGGGAGACGAGCCCAAAGATGGTTTACTGTTTGGAAGACCATTTTTAGCCACAATAGGAGCAGTGATTAATATTATGAAAGGGGAGATCGAATTAAACTTGGGAAAGGATTTCAAGATGACTTTTAACATCAGCGATGTGATGAGAAAACCGACTATTAAGGGTCAGATGTTTGTAGTTCAAGAGATTGATGATCTATTTGACCAACTATTCGAGGAACTAGTGGAAGAGGACCATCTTTAAAATGCTCTGACAAAAGATTGTAAAGATGGGTACGTTCAATTGGAAGCAGAAGGTTACAAGAAGTTGTTGGACTCCAATAGGCCTATAAAGGGGACACATGTCTTTGAGGAAGCAACGAAAACTGGGGCATTACTAAAAGGGTTGTGGAAGCTTATGCTTCCCATTTACCACAACGCTCGACCAGAGGGTGGCCGAGCATCCTGTTCAGACCACACAAGGGTCATGCTCAAACACCATTATCGAGCAGGGGCAGCTCGAGCATTGTGTCCAACATAACTCTGATGATTAATCAGAGCTTATTCAAACCACTCCCCTCTGAGCTCAGGTACGCATTTCTTGGCCTTAACTCAACATATTAAGTAATATTGAATGATGCATTGAATGATAATGAGTTAGGTATGCTGCTTGGTGAATTGAAATTGCTTAGGAAAGCTTTAGGATATTCTTTGGCTTACATAGAGGAATTTCACCAGATTTGTGTACTCATACAATTCACCTTGATAATGTGTCTTACTCTATTTGGGAACCTCAAATGAGACTGAATCCAAATCTAAAAGATGTAGTTAAGAAAGAGATTTTTAAATGGCTAGATGATGATATTATCAATCCTATTTCATATAGTAAATGAGTCTCCCCTGTGCATTGTGTACCTAAAAAGTGAGGAATCATCGTTGTTAGGAATGAAAATGATGATTTAATTCCCTCTAGGACTGTTACAGGACATAGGATGTGCATAGACTTTAGGAAGTTGAATTCTACATCTAAAAAAAATCATTATCCTTTACCTTTCATTGAACAAATGTTAGAAAGGTTGGCCAATTTTTCATACTATTGTTTCCTTGATGGATATAATGAATTTTTTCAATATCTATACATCCTAATAATCAAAAGAAAATGACATTTACTTGCCCTTATGACACATTTGCATATAGGAGAATGTCATTCGGTTTGTGCAATGCACATGCCACTTTTCAATGTTGCATGACCTCGATCTTTTTGGATCTAATTGAGGAGATAGTTGAGGTGTTCATGGATGATTTTTCTGTCTATGGCTCTTTTTTCTCCTCTTGTTTGTCAAACTTGTGCATGGTTTTAACTAGGTGCGTTGAGACGGATCTTCTGCTCAATTCGGAGAAATCTCACTTCATGGTGCAAGAAGGGATCATTTAGGGGCGTAAGATTTCAGAGAAAGGCATTGAGATTCATAAAGCCAAGATAGAGGTGATGATGTAGCTGTAGCCTCCTAAGACAGTAAAGGACATTATGAGCTTTTTGGGTCATGCGGAGTTCTATAGACGTTTTATCCGAGATTTTTCTAAGACCACCAGGCCTCTCACCCGCCTCCTTTGCAAAGAAACCGAATTCACTTTTGACGAGGAGTGCCTTAAGGCCTTTTCAGAGCTTAAGGAAGCCTTAGTGATATCACCTATTGTTCAAGCACCAAATGGACCTTTCCATTTGGGATAATGTGTGATGTTAGTGACTATGCTATTGGAGAAGTTTTGGGGAAAATGAAGGATAAAAACCTTAATGTTATATACTATGCAAACAGAACAGTAGATGATGCTCAAGTTAAGTATGCCACGATAGAGAAGAAACTACTTGTAGTGGTGTTCGCCTTTGAGAAGTTTAGATCATATTTAGTTGGGTTTAAAGTAGTGGTGCAAACAGATCATGCAAGATTAAGGTACTTAATGAAGAAGAAGGATGTTAAGCCTGGACTACTGAGATGGATTTTATTACTGCAAGAATTTGATATGGAAGTGGTAGATAAGCCTAGAGTGGAGAATAGTGTTTTAAATCATATATCTCGGATGAAAGTGGAAGAGTCCAAACCAATAGACGATTACATGCCGAAAGTGCAGCCCCTGAGTTTCTCTGTCAGATGCTCGATGACGATGCTCGACCACCATCTGGTCGAGCGTCTTCTCCCTAGTGAGAAAAACATTTTTTTTATCCGAGGGGAAGCTTGATGGTATGCTGATTTGGTGTTGGTAGTTGGAGAAGTCCCTAAGACCTAGAATTCCTATCAAAAGAAGAAGTTCTTTAGAGATGTCAAGCAATACTTTTGGGATAAACCTTATATTTACAAGATGGGGCCTGATGGGCTGTTCAGAAGATGTGTAGCAGAAAAAGAAGTTAGAGGGATTGGACCATTGTCATGGATCCACATATGGGGGTCATTTCGCTACATTCAAAACGGTACATAAGGTTCTTCAATCTTGTTTATGGTGGCCGTCCATGATTAGAGACTCCCAAAAGTTTATCTCCAAGTGTGATCCTTGTCAAAGGATGGGAAGCATATGCAAGAGGATTGAGATGCCTCAGAATGCGATTTTGGAGATAAAAGTGTTTGATTATTGGGGAATAGACTTCATGGGGTCTTTTAACCCACTATCTCATGGGAATAATTACATTTTGGTGGCTGTTAATTATGTTTCAAAGTGGGTGGAAGGCATTGTTTGTCCCACAAACAATGCAAAGGGTGTGGGAAAGCTATTCAAGAGCATTATATTTCCCATATTTGGAGTCCCAGTAGTGGTGATTAGTGGTGGATTATCTCACTTCTTCAACAAAGTTTTTGAGAGTTTGCTCAAGAAACATGGGGTTAAGCATAAGGTGGCAATTCCATATCAGCCTCAAACTAGCGGGCAGGTAGAAGTGTCTAATAGAGAAATCAAGTCTATTATAGCAAGATCGTGGAGATTTCTAGGCATGATTAGGCAACCAAACTAGAGTACACTCTTTGATCTTATCGCACTACTTTTAAGACACCCATTGGGAGAACAACCTTTCAGCTACTCTATGGGAAGTCGTGCCACTTACGGGTTGAACTTGAGTACAAGTCTATTTGGGCCAAAAAAATTCTGAATTTTGATTTCAAAACTGCCCAAGAAAAGAGGAGGAATGATTTGCATGAATTGGGGGAAATCACCCTTGAAGCATATGATAACTCTAAAACATACAAGGATCGAACTAAGGCAGCTCATGACAAGAAGATCCTGTCAAAAACAATTGGAGCTGGCGATCAAGTGCTCCTTTTAAACTTTAGGATCAAGCTGTTTTCCGATAAATTAAGATCAAAGTGGTCTGGTCCGTTCAAAGTTTGAGAAGTTTTACCCTATGGAGCAGTCACTCTATCCAACAATAAAGGGGAGGAATTCATAGTGAATGGCCATAGAGTTAAGCCATGCTTTGCTAATGATATAATTCCCAAGTGAATTTTGGTTCATCTAGATGAGCCACCTCATCTTCAATGAATATTAGGGAGTCAAGTTTGAGACTATAAACGAGCGCAGTTGGGAGGCAATCCCAAAAATATCCTTTGTATATATTTTTTGTTTTTCATATTTTAAATTTTATAGACTTGATAGATTTTTATTTCTTTTTATGATTGTATTACTTATATTTGGAAGGTATGTTTGGTTTTTACGGAGCTGGTGGGGACAGGTTTGAGCAAGAGAAGAAAAGACTAACAGAATGGGACCACGCTCGACCAATGCATGATCGAGGGTCCCACTAGAGTGTGTGTATCTCCTGTCACATCGACCAGCATGCGTCCCTATACCTATCAAAAGAGAAAGGAAGTTAAGATAGGACAAAATTGACTCCAAAAAGTGGAAAATGGAGAAAATCTCTCTCTTTTAATGCCTCTATCCTATATTAAATTCAAAAAATTTGTTTAGATTGTATTTTGAATTTGAACTTTTAAAAGATTCTCTTCTTATCTACTTTCTCTATACAAATACGGGAACCTTCTCATCTGTGTCATCAGATTTTATGGAAGAAACACTACATGTTGTTGGGTATGAGAACGAGGAGGTTGAGGAAGCAAGAGAGATTTTTTGGATAGGCTAAGGGAGAAAGAGATGAGGAAGAACACTGATGCGAGGAGAGCTCTACTAGATTTGAGGAGGATGGATTCTGTTGGGACATGTTATCCATGCAACGAAGCGCTTAATGCTATGGGGGTTGCTAGAGATGTGGATTTTTTGCTGCAGAATTGTGGGTTATCAACATTTATTTCTTGTGCAGCTCGAGCTTACAAAGTGGAAACCATCCAATTTCTAGCCACAGTCCAAATAGTTCAATATGACCCATAAAATATGAGCCTTCAAGAAAAGTAAGGTGGTGGCTATATTAGCTTCACAATAAGGGGACATGACTATAAACCTATTGCGTTTCCCTAGAGCATAATCAGAAAGCTATGGACTAAATTTCGATAGAGGAGAACTTGAAGATTTATGGCAGATGATATCTACAACAAGGAGCCAATTTTCATTGTAAGGATCCAAGGCATCTCTAATCTGAAACCCTGCTTTGAGATATTTTAGAATGATCATCGCAAACACATTCTTCTCTCATTTCACAACAGGAACTATCAACCTAGGAGATATGGAGATGTTGATTACTACATTAAAGGAAACAACCATTGTTGGAGATAGAAATAAGGCTGGTTTCACCATTTAGTTTGCCAACCAGCTCGCCACATATCAAGATTGGGCTAGAGAAAACAAATCTGGTTGGCGTGAAGGTAAAATCACAGTTAGGGTTCTTGTGATTTGCATTCTAGAAAAGTGTGAAGTCCCCATTGAAGAAGAAGATTGGGAAGAGCCTTTTCCTGTCTAATGTGAGGGTGCATGGGAAGCACGTCTATTTGTTTCCGCATCCACTACGGCAAACCGCCTTCATACTTCTGCCCTACAAAGAGCTCCATTAGAATGGGGAGAAATGCAGATTTTAACCCACCTTTAAGAGCTCTATATGATCCAAACAGCCCTCCTCCACCCCCATCACCTACCGTGAGTGAAGAGATAGATCATGCGGCTTATTGTTTTGAAGAGTTCACTCTACTGCCAAGACAAGGGGTCCAAATGAAAGAAGCCCACAAACACATCGGTCTACTGCAGAAAATGGACAAGTGGCTCATGAAGAAGGTTATGAGACTGGTTGATAGTGATGAAGCTAGGAGGAGAGAGGATGAGGCTTCGAACAGAAGGATAGCTGCTTTGGAAAGGGAAAAAAGGCCAATCATCTAGCCAAGATCAACAAAGACACCATTCAGTATCCATGGAACCTACATGAGACCCACAACCATTACCAGTCTGGCACTCCTCTGTGAACATGGTTGCATCCACCAGGAGGCACCATAGAACAGGGACATCACGCTCAAGCCAGACGCTCAAGCAGCACCAGGTCGAGCGTCAATCCGAAGTAGGATGCTCGACCACCTCAAGCATCGCCAAGACGCAGCAGGCTACACCATGGAGATCATGAACGCCTCCACATCCACATACATTGGCCTCTGAAACGTACAAACTCCTTTCTATCATTATTTATATCATTGCATATTTTCTTTTGACTTGCTGGTCTAGGATCTTCCTTTGAGCTTTTATACACACATGAAACTGTGTGATTTAAGTCTAAGGGAGGGTTCCAAAGGATATTTGACTTTGTTTTCTGTGACTCTTAGCTTTCATTTCTCATTTAGATGATTCTCACTTATGGCATAGAAAATCACAAAAATATTTTCCTGTTAGCATGTTTGATCATTTGCATATCACTTAAAGACATAAATAACCCCTAAAATTTTGAAAAATCATGAAAAGCAAAATCACAGTGTTCATTTAGCTGCATTGCATTCATTTAGGATTGAGTCTAGAGTTTTGGGAATCATCTTGCTAATAATAGGCAGTCTTGCTAGGTTGATTGGCTAGTAACCATAGTGGACTTTGAGACATGCAGTTCTTTCGTTTTAAACATTGATTGGTAAATCGTTCGTCTTTGAAACCGGTGTTTATGTTGTGTCTCGAAAGAACAAGAATTGTTTCCTCTTAATTGAACTTATTATTGCCAAATTAGGGACTTGAGATGCATTAAATTTGATCCTTCCTTTAGTTTAGCTAATTAAAGAGAAAGAAAAGCATTAAAAAGATACAGACATTCTACTTATAACTCAGCTCACATATGAGGCCTAAGGTGAACGGGAAATATGCGTAAACCCGTACCTTCTTGTGTTCATCGACAGTCAACCACTACTTGGTAGAGTGCTTTTTATCTGCAAGAAATGTTGACTTTCTCCAGAGTAGACTTTCTTAGGGCTTTTTAATTTTGGAGTATAAATACCTCCCTTGTGTAATTAAGAAAAGGACCCACGTTTTTAGCCTCTTTTAAGTAGAAAGAACTTTTCTATCCTTTTCGCTTGTAATCATCGCATTTGAATCTTAGATCCTTTGTAATCCCTTGCTTATTTGAATTTCTGTCTTTAATCATTGTTGTTCATCTCGTCATGATCTTTCTTTTGATGTTAATCATTTCATTTTCAGGGTTTATGCTTTTATTCATGAAGTTTGAGTAGATCCATTAAGGTTCTGTAGGAAATGGTGAGATTTGGGTTGATCTAGGGATTTCTAGGCTTGCTTAGGGTTTACTAGGCTTAGATCTCTTCAATTTAAGTGAGCTTAATGCTTATTTCGGTTTGTGATTCCCACCCACAAGGTTTTGTGAAAATGCTTGAAAGAGCTTAAGTTGAGATAATCTTTTATAGCTCAAGAGATTGATTGTCTAGGATGTTATTAGGCTATTCTAGGTCCGATTTTTATGCCCCTTATGCTATTGATTGTTGGTGAGAACCAAGTCTGCTTGTAGTTTGAATTGAGCCTCATTGCATGAGAATGAACGTGATTTGTTTCGATCTCTTGCCTGGAGGTCATCTAAATAGGTTGATAAGAAAGTCTGGAACCCATAGTGATGCTTTGATCATTGATCTCATTTCTCAAGAACCCATTCACTTCCATTGTTAAGTGAATTTGTTTATGCTCTGTTTTTAATCTAAAACTATGTTTTGTGCTCTGTTTTCTTTGCTTTGTTTATGACATTCTTAAAAACAATTGCACTATGTCTATTGATGATGATTGGCTTGCATTAAGTTGAGTTGATTGTGTTCTGATTGCTAGCTACTTGTCTGATTGGATTGACACTTTTCTGTATTACATTGATTGAACATTGCACTAGGTTTATTTGATAGTAAAAATGTTATTATCAGCTATATCATCTTTAAAATAAGAGAAAAAAATAATAGACTCGTATTGAAGGAACTTAGGAATTTCTTCAAATTTCTCATCGTTGAATACGTGAATTATTGGCGATATTTTGATAGACGAGAATTTGAAGATCTATGGCAGATGATAGGCACAACATCAAGCAACTTCTTATCATAACGATACAAAGCGTTTTTGATCCAAAATCCAGGCTTTAGATACTCCAGAATGATCTTTGCTAAAACCTCCGTTGCTTTGTTCCCAACTGCTATATAAACCTAGGAGACGTGGAAATACTAGCTAGGACCTTAAAAGAAAAAGTGGGTTCCAACACCTAGCAAGGAAAACAGCTCACATGATACTACGTAACAGAGAGTTGACCTCAATAAGAATGGGAAGAAACATCTGCCTTCATCCTTCCACTGGAATCTCTTTACGACACAAACAAACCACCATCTCTTCCATCACCAACCGAAAGTGAAGAGATTGACCTGGAAGTGCATTATTTTGAAGAATATACTTTGCCACCCAGACAAGGAGTTTCAATGAAAGAGGCTCATAAGCATATTGGGTTACTCTAGAAAATGCACATGTGGCTGGTGAAGAAAGTTAAGCGATTTGTCAAAAGTGATGAAGTTTCACAGAGAGAAAATGAAGCCCTAAATCGAAGAATAACTGCTCTTGAGAAAGGCAAAGGCCCTAACCCAAAGAATAACTACACAGAGAGAAAATTAAGTTAAAAGAGTCTAAGGGGAGAAAAGTATGAAAGTATAGAGGTGTTCTAGGAAAGGTTTTGCGAATCAAAGTATGGAAAAAGTTCAAAGTAAAAGTAGACAAAAGTTTGCCTTATGCTCTAAGAAAGGAAAGTGAACCAGAGTTGATTGTTATATAAGTCCAAATCACTAGAAATCACCCAAAAGTATATGAACCCTCAACTTAAACTAAGAAAAAATATAAAAAATAAGCTTGGAGAGTTTATTCAAACAAAAAAATTATTGGCTGAAAAAGAAAGTCTTGTGATGAAAGGGTAGATTTAGGATCATCATTTTGAGACTATATGAGCTCATGGTTGTGATCGATTGGGTGTATTGGGTAGATGGACTCATGTTCTTCTGTGTATCCCTTGGTTCTAACCTTTAGCATTATACTAAAACTTAATCCATTTCATTGAGTGATCCTTATTCTTCATTGTTTGACCAATTACAAAAGAGATAATTCTAATCTCATAACCATTCCCTTTAGCCAAACATGTGTATTGGAAGTGCATAAGCTTGATCCATGGTTATGATTTAATTAAATGTTAAAAGGTTTGGTTGATGTGATTTCTTAAGTTAGGTTGACCCTGAACTCAGGCTGAATTGCGATTGAACGTTTTCTAAGTAGGACTTGTTAGCAATGCATTTTAAAATATTTAAATATGGCAGTGAGCACTAGCATTTGAATCAGCTTGCATTCGTTTTGAGTCCCCACCTTGCAACTTTTCCTTCATCCTTTCTTGTATCTATTTTCTTTAGTTCAAGCAAATACTAACTTTGGGGGAGGTGATGTGTATGCATTTTAGCTCATTTAAGGTGTCTCATTTAGTATAGTTTGCATTTTAGAATAGAAATAGCATCATTTCCATATTTTGCATTTCATACATATTGCATTGGAGGTTATTTTAGGTACCTAGGAAGCACAGTTCGAAGGATTATAGACTTTGTGAAGACATTGAGATCAAACGACCAGCTTAGGAGCAGTAATGGGAACATTTGGAAGCTGATTGAGCAAGAAGGAAGACACTCCATCTAGGGCACTTGATCGAGTGCATGATTTGCCCAGATTTGTTAAATTTTTCTTCGGCATTGACTTTTTAGGCTTTTAGTGAAAAATGTATGAATATCCTCCTAAGTCAATAAGAAATATTATCCACGTTTTTATTCCTCTTTTCACAAAATTTAAGAAAGTATTTCTCTCTTTTATCTTGTAATTTTCACATATTGAATGCTAGATCCCTTGTGATCTTTTGTTTATTCTAATTTTTGTCTTTAATCAGTCTTGTTCATCTCCTTATCTTTCTTGTGATGTTAAGATTTTTATTTTCTGGTTTTGTGAATTTTATGATGAAAATTGAGTAGATTCACTAGGGTTCTTAACGAAATGGGCTAGATTATTGTAGATCTCTTTAGCTTAGGTGTTTTTAATACTTATTTAACTTTGGTTCATTGAAATATGAGATTAGGTATTTCCCACCTGCAAGGTGTTTGTGAAAATGTTTTACTAAAACTAAACTTGAGATAATCATTCGAAGCTCAAGAGATTGAATGTCTAGGTGCTATTAGACTATTCTAGGTTAGATCTTAATGCCTCTTAGTCTATGAATCATTGATGAGAGTCAAGTCATATTATAGTCTATGTTGAGTCCCATTTTGTGAGAATGAAGATGATTGGTTTGATTCTCGTCTAAAGGTTATCAATATAGGTTATTAAGAAAACTCCAGATCCCCTAGTGAAGATTTGATCTCACTCATTAAGAACTCATATCTTTAATAGCTTATCATTCTTAAGCCTTACACTGTTTTTGTTGTGTTTACTCTGTTTTGTTTATGCTCTGTCTACTTTGTTTTTTACTTTTTTTGCTTTGTTTTCCTTATGTTTATTTACGAACTTAATTGATTTGGTTTGGAATTCACAAGTGGAATATATTTTGACTCCTAACTATAGTACAACGACTGAAATTACAGTAGGTTTATATGATAGTAAAATGATGTTATCAATGAAGCCTAGATTTTGAACATACATTTTTCTTTGAAGCTGTGAAGTTTATACTACCCCTTATGGTGGATAAAAGTAATCTTGGGGATTCTAAACATTAGTATACTCATCCAATAAATATTGGAGGTATTAAATCCTTTTTTTCGCACGAATCCTTTGTTATGCGTGAAACCTACACCATTCACATACTTGATCTCCATTTGCTCATCTGACTCTTCAGAAGAAACAGACAACTTCCCCATATCTTAACAACACTCCACACCTCTCTGGTTGATCTAGTTGGTCTGAATCAGCATAGACAGTCAATTCTAATATATTTTAGGACTCAAGACTATTGATAAGTACATAATGCTCATATTGTGGACAACGTTTACTCGAATTTGCAGTGAAGTTCTCAATGAGAGGAAATGCTTTGTTCTTTGTATTAGTAATAAAATCTCCATTACTAGAAGCATTATAGGAGTTCTTGTAGTCCTATTTGACTCCTCCATAGAACATGTTAAGGATATGTTCATGTGTATACCTATGGTGGGGAGATTCTCTTTGATATTCTCTTAATATCTCTTGTATGTTGTTTAAATGTGGTGATCTTGTTACTCAACACATCAGCCCTAGTCACTTCCCAGTTTGTCAATGATCATGCCATAATAGAATTCCACCATTTCAATGCCTTTTCAACCAAGGATTATCGTGGTTAACAAGCACGATAATCCAAGTCTTGATCTCAATATCTTCCCTCTGTATTGGGGCATGACGAATCACAGACCAGATAAGATATAACTGACTAGGGGTGTCCATATCACCAACGGTGTGACGTTGTAGCGGTCGAACATTATGCCATTGCTGCCGGTCTCTTTAAAATTGTTCCTATTGTTTTCTCAAAAACTCATATGCATAAACATTCATAATGTTCTCCGGAACGTGACCTTGTTGGTCAAGATTGCCTATCTGAGCTCCTAAAATGTTAGGATCATTCATCGCGCCATGGTTTCCTCTCACTCTTTGATTCTCTCATTTGATTCTCGTAAGTTCCTCGTTATCCACAATTAAGAGATTTTCAAAGCTTTAACTTCTTCTGACCATAAACCCAAATCACAAAAGAAAATCAAACGAAAACGTAAATAAATAAAATCTTAGACCAAAATTCACTGTTAGATAAAAAAGTAAAACAATTGGTCTTTGGCAATGGCGTCAAAAACTTATTACATACTTTTTAAACCTTATAGCCCTACTTCAAGTGCATATCAAACATAGTACCACTCAAGGGATTAAATCCAAAACATACTCATCTATGTTTTTTTAGACATTCAATCAACACTTTTGTTGCGTTAAACAACATAAGATCATAAGTTAGATCATTAGTCTAACTTAAGCATTCAATTCAGCAATAGATATTGAGCACCTACGATAATCCTAATTTAGATCTAATTAATCAATCCATAAAATCTCTAGAAAACCTACACATGATTGGAAAACTACTTAGACATGATAAATTATAACAAAGAAGATGAAAGAAATAAACTCGTGATGAAATTGCAATAGGAAATAAACAGGATTCATAAATCTACAGAGAAAACATTTACAATATCTCTAAGAAGTTCTGAAACTGAAAATGAAAAATGTAAAAAGAAAAGTGGCTAAAACTAGGTTAAAAATATCAAAAAAAAAAAAAAAAAAAACAAATCAGGCCGACCCATTCTTGCACATCTTCACTTCCATCAGCTATAAACCTCTTGATTTCCCTCAAATTGCCCACCATAATTCACAACTCGTTGGTTGACTAGGAATATCTTATTCAACTTGTCAATCTTTTCATCCACACGTGTAGCCTACTCATAAGAACTTAGGAATCACAAATTCAGAGCAAAATGTGTGACCCAAATCAATATCTGAACATGTGAACACAACCTGTAAATAATACAAGAATGTAATGTTTTTTTAACTTAATAACCTGAAACCTATGGAAATCCTCACAGCGAACTAGGCAACCAGCTGAGAGAAACACGACTTACAGAGAAGACCATCACACAACGAGTGTCCCGTGAATTTTGTAGCAGTCAATGCTCGTCATGTAACATATACAGCTGGAAATTTTCTTGGAGAGACAGCAAGCAGTGTGTACCCATTTTTAATATTACCATGTACACACATCATGAAGCATACATAGAAAATAGATCATTGTTTACGTTTGTGCTGATGCTCATTGTTCAATAGACAGAACACAAATATCAGTTGACTTCTCAATTGAGTGTTTGTCTCACAAGTTACTGTGTCATGTTAGGACCCAGTGCTGTAATCAAATGACTTCTCAATCAGCCGTTACAGTTTGTCTCTGTGGCTCTTTGATCTCATGTTCTTCAGCAACACATCCCTTTATATACAATCTACACATAACAGCATGACATGCAGTTGTTTTCCACGGTGTGCCGAACTAAGTATATACCATTAAGTCGTTTGAAGTAGGCTGCATAACAACATCTAAGGCATGGACTTGTCTACACTTTACACGCTTGAGTGTGAAAAATATATTTCACAAACACCAGTAGGAGATCTTCACTGAACATAGCAATTCAAATCTAAAGGTTTTTTGAAAATATCAGCTATTTGAAATTCAGTGTTCACATGATTGATAATGAGCAGTTTCCCCTTAACTAGTTCTTTTCAATATTAATGGAACTTTGATTATCACAATATATAAGTAAAGGTTCAGAAGGAGTACAATAATTTGTAGCCATTTGCTTCATCCACAATAATTGTGTATCACATCCACCACTCGTGCTTTGTTTGTCATCTAACAAATCTGCCCAATCAATGTCACAGTGACCAACAAGGCTGCAAGTTGTGTCCTTGGTGAAGTAAATACCCAAACTGGTTGTATCTTTCACATACTTGATAATCGGCTTCATTCCCAACAAATGACACTTCTTTGGTATTGTCTTGGATGCGATTGAGCCACAGTCTGGTGGGCCGAAGATTCTGAAGTTGGACTGGTTGAGGTCTATCTTGGATATGCACACTTTGGGCCATGAAGACAAACAACAATGGGCCTTTGTTTGCTATTTTTGGTGAAGTCTTGGACTGTACTTTGCAGTCTTCTACTTCCTGCATTAAGATAGTCAAATGTCAGGTTTGAATATGGAGACAGAGGAGGTTGAAGTCAAGTTATGAGTACATTGCTTACATATGATGTTTTGGTTGTACTTAAGAGATGTGTATGAGTTGAAAACGAGTAAGAGAGAGTGAGAGGACCTACTTGGGGTCTTTTGTAAAAAGCTATAAGCTTCGGTTGGTTTATCAACAGTGGTATGAGAGCTTTGTTACAAAGGTGGAAAGGAAAAGTGAAAACTTGCAGTAGTTTTTTACCTGAATCATGTTGGAACCTACACAAGGAAGATTTGAAGTTGAAAAGTTTGATGGTGAAGGAGACTGTACTCTGTGGAAGCTTAGGATGAAGTGTCAACTTGAGATATTGGAATTTAGATCTCTTCTCAAGCCAAAGCCACTTATAAAAGAAGGAGAAAAGACATATCCTTTGTGGGCACAAAGGGATATAAGAGTAAGAAATTTCTTGGGTCGTTGTTTAACTGACTCTGTTCTAAGAAAGGTTATGAAAGAACCCTGAGCATGTGAAATGTTGAAGGCTCTGGAAAATGAGTATCAAGCTCATACGCTTCCAAACAGGTTTTATTTGAAGCAGAGATTCTTTAGCTTCAAAATGTTGGAAGATTAGAGTCTGGACAAAAACTTGGACAATTTCAATAAGTTAGTACTAGATCTATCTAGTGTAAATGCTGAAATGACAGAAGAAGATAAGGCTGCGATACTCATTAATAGCTTACCTAAGAAATATGATCACCTGGTGCACACACTGAAGTACAGTAGCAACAAGGACACTATCAGTACCAAGGAGATTATCAGAGCAGCTTAGTCAATTGAACTTGAGCTAAAGTTAAAGGGTCAGATAGCTTCAACGTCTGCAGATGAAGGGTTGTTTGTACAAGAAAGAGGTACATCTGAAAAGTAAAGTTGGTCAAAAGGTAAATCAATCAGCAGAAGCAAATCAAGATCTAAAAAGAAAAGAACTTGCTGGTCATGTGGTAGTGAAGATCACCTTAAAAGGGATTGTACAAAGAAGAATCAATAAAGAAGTTCTTAGAAAGATGAAGCTAGCATGGTTCAAGCTCAAGAAGTCGAGCCCTTATTGTTGACTGCAACACAACAACAAGGAAGAGAAGGATGGGTACTTGATTCTGGATGCTCGTACCATATCACTTACAGAAGAGATTTAATGTTCGATGTAGAGCATGTTGATGGAGGAAAAATACTGATGGGAAATGACACCTATTGGGAAATCACTGCAATATGAAAAGTCAATTAGTTAACAATGATAAATTCGTAATCATTTTAACTAATATGAGGTATTCATCAACAGCCAAAAGAAATCATATCTCTTTATGACAACTGGAGTCACTTGGATGCTGGTTCAAATCTCAAAACTTTAGGCTTCAAGTATTCAAAGGAGATAGAGAACTACTTGCTGGAAATCATCGGGAAACTCTCTACCTACTGGACGGGAGAGCAGAACTGGAGCAGGTTAATGCAGCAAATGAAAGTCAAGACAAGACTACTCTGTGGCATAGCAGATTAGGCCACATGAGTAAAAGGAACCTGGAAAGATTGGTTGAAAAGAATCTACTTGATCAGGAAGATATTTCAGAGTTGAAACAATGTGAACACTGTATTATGGAAAAATCACATAAGCTATCATTCAGGAAGGGAAAACATACCTCAAAGGACATACTTGAGTATGTTCACTCAGACTTGTGGGGTTCTCCAAATGTAACTCCCAGCTTGGGGAAATGCAAGTACTACATTTCCTTTGTATATGATTATTCAAGGAAAACCTGGATATATTTCTTGGAAGACCAAAGATGACGCCTACACAAAATTTGTGGAATGGTTAGCTCTCGTTGAAAATGAAAGTGACAAACGACTCTAAGTTCTAAGGACAGACAATGGGCTAGAGTATTGCAACACAATCTTTGATGACTATTGCAAACAAAAGGGGATTATAAGGCACAAAACTTGTCCTTATACACCCCAGCAAAATGGTGTAGCACAGAGGTTAAATAGGTCTATACTTGAGAGGGTTAGAAGCTTACTCAGTGAAACGGGGTTAGGAGAGCAGTTCTAGGCAGAGGCTTCATCTACTGTGGTGTACACTATGAACAGGACTCCATCAACTCCATTAGACTTTCAAATACCTGAAGAGTTATAGTCAGAAAGAAAGATCGAATTAAATCATATGAAAAGATTTGGTTGTTTGATCTACTATTATATTAATCAAGGGAAGTTAAAACCAAGGGCAAAGAAGGAGTGTTCATGGGTTATCCTCAAGGGGTAAAAGGTTACAGGATTTGGAATTGCGATGACAGTAAATGCATTGTAAGTAAAGACGTGACATTTAGAGAAGATATCCTATACAGAGATATAGGAAAACTGACTAAGGTAGATGACAAAGATGTATCGATGAAAGTAAAGAAAAAAGTTACCTTCCATATACTTGATGACGTGAAAGATGGTGAGACTTCTGAATATTAAGCATATTTTCCCCAGAGTTCTACTAGATCATCACATGATCAAGATGGAGGCACTGGAGAACCTGAAACAGAAGAAGATGAACTTGTCAATTATCTATTTGCAAGAGATAGAAAAAGAAGATCAAATGTACGTGCATCAAGCAGATATGATCATGCAGATGTTGCTATGTATGCTCTGACTATGTCACATGTTATGAATCTCGAAGAACCTCAGAACTATAATGAAGCAATGAATAGTAAAGACAGAGTAAAGTGGAATGCAGCTATAAAAGATGAGATGGAGTCTCTGAACAAGAATCATACATGGATTCTGGTACCAAGACCAAAGGACAAGAAAGTCATCGGCTGCAAGTGGATCTTCAAACTCAAATCTGGAATTCTTGTTAACAGAAGAACCAAGATATAAAGCAAAAGTAGTTGCAAAAGGTTTTTCTCAGGTAGAAGGAATAGATTATCATGAAGTATTTGCCCTACTTGTTAAACACATAACAATTAGGCTCGTGCTTTCTATGGTAGTTTATTTGGATATAGTATTATAACAGCTAGACGTTAAGACAACTTTTCTACATGGAAACCTAGAAGAAGAAATCTATATGGAACAACCTTAGGGTTTCAGTAATGAGGATCAGGTTTGTCTACATAAGAAGTCTACGTACGGGTTGAAACAAGCTCCTAGGCAATGGAACTTACGTTTTGACAGTTTTATGATGTCTCTAAAGTACATCAGAAGCAAGTCAGATCCTTGTGTGTACTACAAGTACCTAAGCAGACAAAACTACATCTATTTGCTCCTATATGTAGACGTTATGTTGATAGTAGCAAAAGACATAAATGAGATTTCAAAATTGAAGATGGTTCTAAGTAATGAATTCGAGATGAAGGATCGAGGTAATGCAAGAAGGATCCTAGGAATGACATCACAAGAGATAGAACAAAAGGCATTATTCAACTATCACATCAATTTTACCTAGAGAAAGTCCTAAGGAATTTCAATATGATGGATTCAAGATCAATATTGACTCCTATAGGTACAGACTTTAAGTTATCTAGTACAAAGGTAGATCAAAGAGAAGAAGTTGAAGCTGAGATGGAGAATATACCTTATGCAAGTGCTATGGGGAGTCTAATGTACTCCATTGTTGGCTCAAGGCCTAATATATCGCATGCAGTGGGTCTCGTGAGCCGGTTCATGAGTTGTCCAAGTAAAGAGCACTGGTCAGCTGTGAAGTGGATCCTGCGATACACCAAGAACACAACAGAGTTAAGATTGACCTTCACAAAACCAAAAGAATTGAAAGTTAGAGGCTATTGTGACAGTGATTATGCCTCAGATCTAGATAGGAGAAGGTCGATTACAAGATATGTTTTTCAAGTGGGTGAGAACACGGCCAGTTGGAGATCCGGTCTTCAGCAAGTTGTAGCTCTGTCGATGACTGAAGCGGAGTACATGGCCCTTGCTGAAGCCGCCAAAGAAGCTCTGTGGTTGAAGCGAATCGTCACCGAACTGGGTTTTGCGCAAGATCAAGTCGAGATTTTCTGTGATTCGCAGAGTGCAATTTGTTTGGCAAAGAACAGTGTGCACCACGAGCGTACGAAGCATATTGACAATCGATTTCACTTCATTAGAGATGAAATCGAGCAAAGAACTCTAAAGGTCTCTAAGGTAAACACGAAGGAAAATCTGGCAGACATATTAACAAAGTCTATACCGGTAGAGAACTTTCAGGAGGGAGTAAGAGATTTGAAGGTGCTTGCGCACCATCACTAGCTCAGGAAAGAAAGAAGGGAGTTAGTGTTCCGGCAAGAAAGAAGAAGTATTTTAGTGAAACGAGACTGTGACCTAATCAAGATGAAGATTGTTGTCGTGGATGTGATTGGGCCACAGTCTGGTGGGCCGAAGATGCTGAAGTTAGATTGGTTGAGGTCCGAAGATGCTGAAGTTAGATTGGTTGAGGTCCATCTTGGATCTCCATGCACACTTTGGGCCATGAAGGCACACGACAATGAGTCTTTGTTTGCTATTTTTGGTGAAGTCTTGGGCTGTACTTTACAGTCTTCTACTTCATGCATTAAGATAGTCAAATGTCAGGTTTGAAGATGGAGACAGAGGAGGTTGAAATCAAGTTATGAGTGCATTGCTTACATATGATGTTTTGGTTGTATTTAAGAGATATGTATGAGTTGAAAACGAGTAAGAGAGAGTGAGAGGACCTACTTGGGGTTTCATTTTCTTCATCTTTCTCTTGAGGGGTTGTGAGTGAGTGTTTATCATTTTCTTGGATCTTTGTAACCTGAATCTTTATCTTCATATTAGCCTTGATAACTAGTTGAAGTTCTCCAAGATGTACCAAGGTTTCTTTGACCTTGGGAACTTGTAAATCTTCTTGTCTTCTTAATATCTTTCAACCTAAATCAACAATAACAACCAAAGTCTTTTGTAAAAAGCTATAAGCTTCGGTTGGTTTATCAAAATTTGGATTAGCTTGATAACGAGCACATACCCCCACAACATAGCATAAATCAAGAAGACTGGTTGTGAGATATAACAAACTCTCGCAAATTCACCTGTTTTGTCCCTTGAAAACTTCCCTATGGTAGCACTAGGAGTTATATATCCCTTGCTTAAAGATAAACCGAACTATTCCACCGGACTCGTCGCATAGGTGTTTTGAGTAACAAAAATTCCTTCATTTGTTTGTTTCACCTGTAGGCCCATAAAGTAGTTTATTTTCACCACACATACTCATCTTGAATTCGATATTCATGACCTTAAAAAAGTTGTCAATCATAGCCTAATAGTATGTACATCCATGAAATCTGACATTGATTCATTTATAAACAATGTCTTGTTAACACTTCCAAAAGAGTGTTCATTTTTTGTCAGAAATGTTGCCAACCTTTTGTACCAGGCTAGGGGAGTTTGTATCGGACCATACAGAGCTTTGTGGAGCTTGTATACATACTCAGGATGTTTTGCGTCTTCAAATCTTTTTGGTTGTTCAACATAGACTTCTTCTTGTAACCAACCATTAAAGAATGCATTTTAAACATCCATTTGATATAGCTTTAATTTATGCTTGCAAGCCATCCCCAACAAGAATTTGATTGATTCAAGTCGTTCCACATGTGAAAAAGTTTCATCAATAATAATTCCTTTCACTTTTCGTATCCTTGTGCAGCGAGACTGGCTTTGTTGCGCACTACATTGCCATTTTCATCAATCTTGTTTTTGAAGATCCACTTGGTGCCAACGACATTCACATCTTTTGCCCATGGCAATAAGTCCCACAGATTCAGTCTTTGAAAGTTGCCTATCACATCTTGCATGGATTCGATCCAAAACTCATCCAGAAGTGCTTCTTTATGGGTTTTAGGTTCCATAAGCTCTGTATCCTTTCCCCCCCCCCCCAGGTGATATGTTTTACTCTTGTTATTCTCCCCCTCTATAGCTCTCTAATTACATTTATCCAACACTTGTTTCTGTTAACTTCCAAGTCAGCATGTGACTGATTAGGAATTTGTGTTTCAAATCGCGATATAGACATCTATTGTTCTTGATCGTCTGAAACTGTGGGAAGAATTTCTTCGCATACTGAGGATAAGTCATCAAACCCCACGTTCACATTTTCATGAACAACCAGTGTTTCTTTGTTGTAGGCACGAAATGTTGTGCTTGTTCCCGAGTACTCAAGAAACATGCATGTGTTGCTTTTAGAATCAAACATCCCAAGGTTATCTTTGTCAATTAGGATATTGCAAACACATCCGAATATGTGAAAGTAGCTGATAGTCGAGGATTTACCTGGTTGTAATATTGAGGCAAGTTCATGACATACTGGTTGTACCTCTGTTGTCGGCCATAATTATTTGTTGAACAAACCACTATTGCTGACCATACCAATGTTGTTTACGACCTCTCTGTTGCTGACTGTACCACTGATCGGTGATCTAGCCATTTTTGTTGACCTAACCTTGAAGTGGTCTTCTGAACTGGTTTCTTGATTCTTTGTTGAGATGATGAAATCTAATTGATGTGATTTGCTCTAACAAATACGGTATTAGCTATTTGTATTCTGAGCACCACAATAACCTAAATCCCAATCTGTCTTGTCAGTTCTTCCATATGTAATCTTGTCGAAATCCCTTGTTCCTTTAGACAACATTTTGATGTTCTTTAAGTTAGTCAGAGAGACGACTCTCTAGTTCTGTGTTCTTAGCTCTTTCACTCTAGCTTTGTATCTAGATCATGAACCTTGTCCGACATAACCTTGTTCTCATCCAATAGTATGATGCTTTTTTATTTGAACTCAATAAGTTTTTGACAAACAATTGGTATTTCATTAGTAGGTGACAAACCTAGATCTTCCTCTTTTTCTGAATGCTCTTCAGTATCAGAAACCAGAACACATTGATTGACATATGTCTGACATTCTTCCTCATTTCCATCCAGAAAGTCGTTGTCCTCAGTCATCTTTATTAAACCAAACTTTGCCATGTATGACTCCAGATCATTGTTGCCATCCTCATCATCTATATCACTCTCACTCCAACTCACCAACGCAGTCTTCTTGTTTCGTTTGAATGTAAGAATACACTCTGACTTCATATGACCATACCCTTGACACCCAAAACACTTGAGAGTCATTTTCTTTTGATAGTTGGACAATCTGCATTAAAATGTCCCAACCCTTAACACTCAAGGCATTGTTTTTCAGACTTATGTTGGTCCTTTTCAGAGGTATGTGAGGGTGACACATGATTGTCTCTTTTTTCCTCTTTCAAATTTCATGAGGTACTTCTTTGCAATTAACCCTACTTGATCGTCAAGTTCAGCTGTTTGTGGTTTTGCCTTTTCTTTAGCTAATAGAGCAACTCTTTTACCATGATGCAATTTAACACCTTTGTTGAATTGAGTCTCATACACCGGTATCATACCAACCACTTGGGTGAAACTCATGTTGTCTGATTTTTATGTCACATCAAAGGCGAATATGTGTCCATGAAATTTTGAAGGGAGTCAGTGCAAGAACTTTTTAACAAGTTTGTTATCTTTGTAGGTTTTTCCCAAAACCAAAGCTTTGTGAGACAGAGTACTGAGCTTGCTGCTGAAAGCTTGTATACTTTCGTGCTCTTCCAATGTAAAAGCTTGAAAGCAAGTGGTTAGCATATCAATTCTAGTTCGTTTTATGACGGAGGTTCCATTAAATGATACCTACAGGATATCCCAAGCCTCTTTTGCAGTTGAACATCCTTGTGCTTGATTGCATTCATTTGGTACCAGAAAATCCAAATCAAAGCTGAAATTAAGCAAGAATGCAAGAATTACTAATTTTGGGCTAAAATCGAAGAAAATTTAGCTCAAGAAATGAGCAAAAGCTCTGATACTATTTCAAAGAAGGTTGTTCAAAGATTTTCTGTTATTGATTGTAACTGAAATAGGAGTACTTAGACTGTTATAAGAGTCGAGTTTTGAGCTTAACAAAAAATAACCAAATCAAAATTGCATGGATTAATAAATACGAATCTAACAATTTATATATGACATCCACCAAATGGAAATGAGGTCATAATATAAGAGTCCATATGACTCTCAGAAACCGCTTGTAGTCCCTTATTAATGAGACTCTAGCCGATGAGTCGATCTAATTTATCATGAGAAACCACCGTCGCACCCATGGAGCTTCGAGGTCATCTATGGTGGAGACTATATTTGGTGCTTTTAACTAGATATAAGAGGGAAGTAAGCGCTGGTAGCAACCATGGTGGGTGCCAGCTCTTAGCGCCATACTAATCCGGTCATAGGAGATGCGAGGGAGTATTACATTAACACCATGTTCCCTGTCTTGGGAAAGCGCGTGTTATTTCTCATATCTTGCCCCAAAAATAATTTGTTTAAAAATCCTTCAACACATGAATCTTCAATAATACTCCAAAAAAGATAAAAATAAAGGGGTGAAATACAACAACACATTCCTAATTTTAGCAACAATCAATACAAGCATTGAATTAGACACAATCACACATCACACATATAATCTTTATAAGTCAGCTGAGGCCAACGAATGTCCACGGTCTCCCTCTTATCCACAAAATATATTGAATCCATGGCCACCGACCTTGGCGTACATGGAAAACAGATGAGAAACATCGCTATAGACAGTAACTTGATTCGCCGATTTGTGGGAAATTCGAATTCCGACCGGAAACCAGACCTAGAAATTACATTGACAGGGCTTGCCAAAAACATTATGATCGTTTCCTTGCTCTTTATGGTTCACCGATAAACTGCTTCTCAATATAGGTGAACACATATTCCATATTGAGATTTTATTTTTTGAGAAACCACAATATCTTTTGAACAACAACTCCGGATTCGATTCCTCTTTCGGCTACATCTAGATCATTGGGTGAAGAACATACTATCCAAATTTTAAAATATTCTAAAACGTAGTTCTCCTCGACCTGTTCTTTCTCTTTCACGCAAACATAACATATGTTGGCAAGGGTTTCTTTTCTTTATACTTTTGTCAACGAATATATAAATACACATATATCTAAGGTTGTATTTATTTATTGGGTCTAACGGGCTAAACATTCTATTTTCTAATTGGACCCCAAAGAATGAGTCTCAAAATTATGGTGGTTGTGTCAATCTATGATTTGCAGAGAGAAAAGTTGCTCGTATGATACTACAAGAAATCACATCGCAATCTGATGGAAAATCTTACCAAGTATTATTCTCGGGATATTCCGATGGTAGAACCGACCAAAAATAATTGGAAAAAGTACCTCAACCAAATTGGAAAAGCTAGAAAAGTCTATAAAAGTTTTGATTTTAATATTAATATAAAATGTTTGATATAATTTTAAATATTTGGTGGGACAAAATTTCCATCGGAAATGTTTTGATATATGTTTTCAATGCTTCGTCTTCTCCATCCAGAAGACATCTTTTTTGGCCAAAAATTACGGGAATTTTCAACCAACAACCAATTTGTCTGGCGATATGAAGCCAGGACCCGGGTTTTCTTCTACCTCTTTGTCCAATATGCCCTATTTCATGTAGGTTTTATGATTTTTGTTTCAAATTTGTAAGTTCTGTTTCGATTAAGGTTTCATATAAATTGATCCTATATTTTAGATTCATATCCGGCGTACTTAGGTAGAGGACAACTGTTTATTCGTGTAGTTTTGGTTGATTCTACTTGAATCAATTGTTTTTGATGTTTTCTTGTGATTTTCTAGAGCTTTTGAGAATAGTTTTTCGTAAGTATTTCTATGATTTTTGATTCAATTAGTAGAAGATAGTATGATGATTTATACATGTATTTTATGCTGTTATTTTTTTGGAATTTTTAACAAATTATATAATTAAAACGTTTTGCTAAATTATTTGTTTCCTTTTTGCAAAATGTTTAAACAATCCAAATCCAGCCAGAAATGATAGTAAATTTTTGACTAAAATATCTGAAAATTTCCGGCAATTAGATTTTACGACTGTTACTGGCCGGAAATTTTAGATCGTTACAGATGATTTTTTTGACGATAATTATATTTATAAATTTTCTGACCGCTTTTTATAGTAAAAAATATACGGCCATTACTGACAGTTTTCAAAACAGCCAAAAATTTCGGACTGTTAATGATGGTTTTTGGTTTTTTGACTATCTTAAATCGAAAAAACTATTTTCGGTGTTCCTAACGGTGTTGTTGGTTGTAAACTATAATGCATTCATGCGCTGGATATTTTTATATAGAAAAAAATTGATATTAATTAACATCAAATCAATGTTTAATAAATAAACAGTAAATGTATACTATATACCTGACAATTGACAAATGTTGTTTTAAGTCTCCACTTGGCATATACTCGTAGATGAGTGCCAAATTATCCCCTTCATCACAATTCCCAACAAGATTGAACAAATTGATACGGTGAATTCTCATAAGCAATTCCACCTAATTAAACAATTACCATCCACAAGCTACCTATACACATTAACTGGATTTCAAAAATATTAGAGTTGTTTAAATTACTTACCTCTGCCTTGAAATGCTTATAGCCTTGAGATGATGATTGAGAAAACAATTTAACAGCTACTTGTTGAAGACGATTAACAAAACCATTATAAACAACTCAAAATCCACCTTCACCCAGTGCTCGTTCAAAATTATTTGTAACTTCTTGAACCTCAAGATAAGTAAATCTAATGTTATTGGATAGAAATGATGATTTCGCTTTATTCATATTCTGCACATGGGCAACATACGATATGGGCATACTTGGTGGTGGAGGATGTTGCTCGACAACGTAAAATATATGAGTATGACTAAATCCATCATTATGCAACATATGTAAAAATGATTAATGGTTTGATGAGACTTACCTGAAGGCACTTTTTTCTTTTTTCTTTCATATTTTGATTTTATGATTTATTTCTATTTTTTATATGATTGTCTTATCTATTACCCTGGTATGACATAGCTCTTGCCCTGCTTAAGTTGGTTTTTGTCTCTGATGTTATTTTATTTTTTCGTATTCTAGGTTTTTTGTATACTGATACATGCTATTATGTATTTTGGCTAGGGTTTTGCCTTCCGATGTATGTTGATGACTCAATTATCAATCTAGTTCTTTAGAACTTCAAAATTTCTTCATTTTATGTCTTGATTCAAAGAATTATGTCTGTAGGTGGCGATATATTGTTTATTTCTTTGTCCCTTAGTGACGTGATTTTTTTCGTCCAGTTTGTCTCTCCAAGACATATTTTTCAATATTCAGAAGCATCAAGGACATTCCCATTTCCCGGAGATTCCCAAGTATATGATAACTCATAGATTTTGAACATAAAATATGACATATACATGTACGTAGTAATGAATATAGACATGGATGCATACATGGCCATGGACATAAACGATCAATGACAATCTACACATTTGAACATGTAGATGTTGTTTAAGGACATAAAGAACATCACCATGATTGTGTTTTGTGGTTGCAGAGAAGAACTATACTCTATTTTTACGTCAAAAGATTGTGCCACCCTATTTTCCACATTCTTTATATGTTCCTATCAAATAAAAACTCTATGTCCATATATTTATGTCCATGTCCTTCTCTATTCCTATCAAATAAAACATTATGGCCATATGTTACGTCCGCTTCTTTCTCTGTCCTATCATATGTCTTTGTTTAACGCCCACATCTTTTATATCCATGTGTTTATAGGAGGTCTCCATATTTTTATGATTGTTTTTATGCTTTTATACACGTTGATGTCGACGAAAAACATAAAGAAAATCGTCAAATCTATGTTTTGTGGCTGGTGAGAATAAATCATCTCTATTTTTTGGATGTTAAGACTTTATGTTACCAAATGTCTATTGTTTACGTCTACATCTTTTATCTATTCCTATCAATAAAAATCCTATATACATATGTTCCATACACTTTTGTTCTTTGTGCTATCATATGTCTATGTTTGACATCGACATCTTTTTTCATGTCTTTTCTGGAGGTCTCTGCATTTTCATGTTTCTTTTATACTTTTAAACACGTGTCATCATTTTATAGCTTACATTTATTGGGCTTCATAAATTTCCATGTGCTATAACAAACACAATATCGAGTCACTTGGGGCATGATATAACTCGTTATGTTATTGGGGCATATCTCACAGTTTCTCTCTTATGAATGGCACATTCAACGAGTTTCTCTTAGACAAAAATCTCTAATAATAAAAACACCACAATTTGAAAAACAAAACACATGACACGACTAGAAAACACACATGAATTAATTGTTATGATAAATTCAACCAAAAAAAAAATCTAGCTCTTACAAAACATATAGATTTTAAAATATCTTTGTAGTCATGAGACTGTCTAAAACTTGTCGAAATGTGATTGACTAGATCTGCTTGCAATTTGTAATGTATATTTGAATCACACATCCGAGATAAAGAACACACATGATTTGCAAATACATGTACCATCTTGGTTGACAATGGTAGCTGGGAACTAGAGCCACTTACCTGAAATTGATCTTTATCTGTCTAATTATGAATATATGTATCTTGTCTCATTTTATGTAATATGATACATGACCTCATGATTGTAGTCAAATCGGTTATGTTCCACATCCAAGAAAGTTCAAAAATGAATTTGAGTCGAGCCTTTAACACTCCAACTTCACGTTTGATGTCATTCCGATATGGCTCTTTGTACTGCAAATAACTTGTATGGTTTGCTCTAAGGAAGTATATTTGATTTGACAAATGTTGCATAGGAAGGATAAATACCACCAACAAGGTAGTATACCATATTATATGGACGCCAGTTCACAAAAAAATCTTACTTTTGGAGTGTTTCCTTGTTCAAAATCATCAAACACTAGATAACAATCTAGAATGGTTATGTCGTTCAATGTGCGAGGAAATAAAAAAGGCATGCTAGATCGATAGATAAAAATACCCAACTAATTTAAGAATAACAACGGTTGTTCCCTTACCACCCCAATTAAATTGACCTCCCCACGCAATATGACAAATTATCCATTCCCAGTACTTGCAATAAATACTTCCAATCATCCCTACAAACCCTCACATTTGACTAACATGGAGAATTCTTTGTAGATCATCCTGAATTGGAGCTCTCAAATACACTTGCTCATGCAATTGTATGATTTCTTTACAAAACATATGCAAGCACTTTGATGTTGTTTTGATATATTCATCAACATTATTAGCAGCCACACAATATGCTAACATTCACATGGTTGTGGTATATTTTGCTAATTGAGATATATACCTTCACTTTTTTGCTGCTTCAAATTGTTAAGTGAAGTAGTTGTCAGTGTTTGATATGTAACCATTTGCTCTGGATCTTGAGAGACATTATGTTATTCTTTGATCTTGCCAAATATCATCACTTTAAAAATCCACCCACAATTAAAATCTTGAACAAAAGTCCTCAAAAAGAAAAAAATGAGGGGTGAGTATAAATATTCAGTGACAAGATCCCTTCTGCCCAGCCAATCACAAAGCTTTAACCTACTTCACACAAACCTTATCTTATATACATAAAACAAACATGTACAACTAGGATTATTCAACAAGTTGTACCAAACAGGTTGGACTATCATAGCAACCATTCTACACACATTAGCTCAATAATCTTCTAGATGGCTTCAAAGCCACTACAATTTATCATTTTATTTGTCATGGATGCGACAACCGGTAGCTCGATACATTCCATGAAAAATCTATTCATGTAAGCGACAACCCGTAGCTCGATTCATTCCATTTCTATAGTATTTTCATGGAAGTGACAGCTTGTAGCTTGATATATTTTATTTCAATAGTATTTCCATGGAAGCGACAGCCGGTAGCTCGATTCACTACATGTTAACAATCTTTTATGGAAGCAACAACTCGTAGCTTGATTAATCATGGAAGCGACATCCCAAAGCTTGATACATTCCATGTCAACCTGTTAAGATACTTTACTGATATGTTCATATTTTGACCACATTAGCAGCATATTTTATGTAGATTTGCATCCTCATTCATAGCATTTTATGCAATTTAGAGTCTCTTAGGAGCATTTTCGCATATATCATGCATTTGGAGACACTTAGGTGCAAAAGAGCTGAATTTTGAGCATTTTGGGGTAAAATTGTCTTAAAGACTGTAAGGATGAGCCTAAGGTGTAGTGCCTGAATTGAATACCTTGAAAGCTAAAGGTTGCATAGGCTTAACCACTCCAACTCGCTTGTACCCCAGAGGATGGACTAAATTTCTGAAGGTCTGAATTTTATCTTGAACGCTCCAACTCGCTAGTAACCTTAAAGATGGACCAAAATTCTGAAGCCTGAAGACACCAGCTCGCTTGTACCAGCGAGTGCAGCCTAAAGTGAATCAAGCTTAAATATCAAAACTGAAGCATTTGCAGGCTGAACTCGCCAGTGTGGACTTGCTTGTACCAGTCAAGCAGCACCCAGCGACTTCATTATTTTAAACCGTCCTTGTCAAATGTTTACTCGGATTAGGGCTTTTATGTTTTGGGGATCTATAAATACCCCTTAAGCAAAAAAACACAAAGAAAACTTTTTAACTTATCTTTGAACAAATCATTAAATACAGTAAAGTCTTTCTCTTTTTTCTCCCTGCCTCTTTTCTGATTGTTTCTTAGATCTAGTTTGATATGTTAAGAATCTAGAGGATTCAAGTCCATTTTCTTCTTCATTTTTAATGTTCTTTCTATCTATGTATTTTATTGCAATTTATGGGTTTGTGTTCATAACCATGAGTGCATAGATCCCCAAGGGTTTCATGAGAAAGAGAGTATATATAGGTCTGATCTTGGGTTTTTAGTTTGTTTAGGTGTTTGATGTGTAGATCTAGCTTTCTTTTTGAGCTTATTGTTATTTTCATCTTGATCACATGAGATTTGATTCGCTGGAGTTCTAGATCTGAGAAGTTCTGGGGCTTAAAGCTTAAATGCAGTTACGACTAGCATTCCTATCCCAAGAGATTGGTCGTTTAGGTTGTTAATTGGCTGATTTGAGAACTAAGTCATCTTGCCAATCTGCTGAGAAATCTCCAAAGTGATTTGGGTTAGATCTCAAAAGGTTAAGACTTCATGATAATGAGAATGGCTTGTTTAACAAGTTTCTGTGTTTCTCCGCCGTAGATTATGCTTAATATAGGAAGCTAGACAAGCTCAAGAACCCTAAGTCGGACCAAAATCACTGACCTTTCTTCCTCATGACCCTGCTTTAGCCCTCTGATTTTCGAAGTTCATACTCTGTTTTAGCTAATTGCTCTATTTTTCTTTATACTCTGTTTCTGCCATTGTTGCTTGCTCTATTTGACTTAACCCTGAAAATTGATGTACTTGAACTAGATTTGTTTATCATATATGTTGTGTTGGCACCACACTTTGGTTCGATACCTATTGTACTGCAATAGATTTGACTAACAAGGCCAAAAACCTTGTTATCAAATTGGCATCATTTCCAAATAAGCGTTTTGTGCTACATATTGGATCTTAGAAGAATTTAGGATCAAGTTTTTCTTGTTTTGTTAATTTTGGTGTTTTAGGTACACACGGTAGCCTCACTTGTCAGTCTTAAGAACGCTCTAACCAACTCGCCAGCCTCCCAACGTGTTTACCTTTCAAGTTGATGCAAACGAGATCCAAAGGTCCTACTGAAACCACCTATATATCTCAGTACAATCAACATACTTACCAGAGTGCTCTGAGCCCAACAAACAACGACTGCGAATCTGTCTGCTGATGTTGTAGACATGGATGACACCACGACACTTGATGACACTACATATGGCTCATATGCACCACCACCACCCCATCAGATTCCACCGCCTGCAACTCCACAACCAAGGCGAAACCGACCTATTGGAGCTGGTGATGCACCATCGTTGCACATACCACGACAAGGCACTAGACCCCCTCCCATTGCCAACAACAACTTTGACATTAGAAGTGGTCTGATCACTATAGTGCAAAATAACAAATTTCAAGGCTTACCATCTGAAGATCCTCTGGATCATTTGGACGAGTTCGAGCAGGTATGTGGTTTAACCCAGATGAATGGAGTTTCAGAAGACGCATTCAAGCTGAGACTCTTCCCTTTCTCATTGGGAAATCGAGCACATTTACGGGAAAAATACCTTCCGCAGTGGTTGATTACAACCTTGGCTGATTGCAAGCACATCTTTTTAGCTAAATTCTTATCGAATACTCGCACAGCCAAGCTTCGTCATGCCATATCCAACTTTGCTCAAGCTGGTACAGAATCCTTAGCTGACGCTTGGGAGAGGTACAACTTCAATCTTGCAAGTTTGAAACTTTGAATGCAAGATTGAAGTATGTTGAGAGCCACCAAACTTCTTCTTCTGTGAAGACTACATGCCAACTTCCCATTAAAGTTGTACAAAATCATAAGGAATACACAGCTCAATCAACTACCTTTGCGAGTTGGTACACCAATTTGCACTGAGGACAGTGAGGTTCAAGAGGGGGATGGGAAACAAAGTGAAACAATACCCTTTGAAGCTTACCTCGCCACTCCAACTCCCCACCCCCCAGGCGAGTTCAGCATCATGATACTGAATCACCTGTTTTTTACCCCTGTTGATGACACTATGCATGTTATTAATACCAATGAACCATTTCTAACTTGCTTGAAGAAGGACCAGTCAGCTAACTCAGAGAACTCTTTGATAGTCAAATGAGAGGAGTCGATTTGAAGATCCCATTGCTAGATGTATTTGCTCTTATCCCTTAATACCAAAAATTCTTAAAAGATGTCATCAAGGAGATATCCAAAGGTGTTAAGGGTATGCTACTTGAGTCTCATTAATGTAATGATGTAGCTGAAGCTAAAATTCTACTCGAAAAGATTGAGGATCCAGGAAAATTCACACTTCCATGTTCTCTAGGCCATGTGACTTTTAAGAAGGGACTTTGTGACTTAGGAGCTTCCATTAGTTTGATGCCTTTGAGTGTGGCTAAGAGACTAGGTTTGAATGACTACAAACTCTATATGATCCTTGCTGACTGCACCAAACGTTTCCATCATGGTCTTTTAGCGAATCTACCAATCATGATTGGAGATATGGAGGTTCCAAATCGCTTTATAGTCATTCAAATGGATTAGGAGCCTTAGGACCCTATGCTTTTCGGAAGACCATTCCTAGCATCTGTTGGAGCAGTTATAGATGTGAAAAGAAAGACCATTGAGTTGGACTTAGGGGATGATGTCAAAATGAAATTTGACCTCAACTATGGTGATTCAAGTAAGCTTACAATAGAAGGTGATAAAAAAGAAGACAAGGGAACTCTGGTTTCCCTTAGAACTCCACCTTAAAAAAGATAGGGTGAAGAGTCAAGCTTAGAGACTATAAACAAGCTCACTTAGGAGGAATTCCCATTAATATTCTTTTGTATATATCCTTCAGTTACTTTAAGCTCTATTTTTAATTTTCGTTTTAAAAGATCTTAGCTCCAGAATAATTGTTGTGTGCTAAGTGAGTAGTTGATGCATAAGGTACATATCTTGGATAACTATCTATTAATCCCTTATTGCAACTACACATACTCACTCAAGCACACTGCTATTTTTCTGTCTTTAGTTTGATTTTCTGGTTTAACAATTATCACTAGCTCAATCATCTCTCTCTTTACAAAGAGAGAGAATATGATTGAGTTGTTGATTAGCCTATACTAAGCCCACATATGTTTGATATCTTCTTGCTTTTAGACATTGTTCAAAATAGGTATTGGATCAACATTGACAAGGGAACAATCACTAGGAATTTGGTTGGCCAGAAAAGAAGGGGTTTTGAGATCCACTAGGTGAGTTAGGCTTGAGGCACTCCCAGGGCCAACTCGACACACCTACAGGCGAGGCGAACGGCGAGCTAGCTAATACTCCATGTGTCAACCCAACCAGCTAAACCTTGGAGGAGATGAATGCGTCCACATCTCACATCTTCGACTTATAAGGGCCTAAGACTTCATCCCCACTTGTAAAATCCGGTGTATCCTTTTATTTTATGCTTGCATTTGTTGATTTTATTTTCCTTAGCATACATTTATGTTTCAATTTGGACTATATATTCACTCTTTTACACACAGAGTATGTGTGATTTAACTTTGAGGGAGTATGATCCGTATTGTGTTTGATGTTATTTTTTGTTTTCTTATTTTTCCTATAGTATGCATTCATGTAAGTTTTTCTAAAATCCAAAATGATTTTTCGTTTTGTCTTATCTATGGTATAGAAAACCAGAAACAGAGTGTTCATGCATTTCACTTAGGATTGAGTCTAGCTGCATTTTGTGGGAATCATCTTGCTGAAGAAAGACAATCTTGTTAGGTTGAATGGCTAGGAACCATGAAGAACTCTTAGACTTGCGGTTTTTCCCTCTCGAACACTTGATGTTTTTGTGCTATGATTCCTTCTAATTAAATCATTTTTTTCAATCTAGGGCCTATAAATACATTGAACACTTTGCTTCCCTCTTTTTAGCTTGACCTATAGTTTATGGAAAATCTCTCTCTTTGCTAAAAAGTGAATTTGGGGCTGAATTGTTAAAATGCTAGGATGCCATAAACAATCCAGAGGTGTGCATAAATATGTATGCCTTTGCGTGTATTTTGCAGGATGAAGCAACCTGGATTTTGCATAATTTTGTACTTTCTCGCGTTTGTGTAAATCAACTTTCTTATAGAATAATTTGGTATGATGAACCAGCTGAGATTATCTGTAAACTCGTACTTTCTCAAGCCTATGTAGTTTGCTCATATGTCTATCATGTAGTTGGTGAAGCAGCTAGGAGGAGGTTTAAACCCATCACCTTTCACGCTTGTGTATATCCACTTATATTGAGCTGTTGCGCTAAATTGAATAAGTGCAGATAGTTGAAATAGATAAGAGAGAGTGTAAGTTAAGGTCTAGCCAAACTCAGGGAAGTTGAATGACAAGTTCTTTGATTTATAGTCCCATTTGAGACGAGCATACTGTAGATTAAGGAATCAGGTGCCAAGCGTTGGTGCAAATTTTTTGTACTCTTTCCAAAGTGATAGGGGTAACTTGTGGATTCCTGTGAGCATCTTGGTGAGTTGTTTGTTAGAGGCAAGATATTTCTTGTATATGCACCTATATTCCTTCTTAGTTCATTGCACTTCCTTGAGGCCAAGCAAGAACTAAGTTTGGGGGAGTTGATATGTTCATATTTTAACAACTTTAGCAGCATATTTTAGGTAGATTTGCATCCTTTATCATAGAATTTTATGCATTTTTGAGTCCCTTAGAAGCATTTTCGCATATATCATGCATTTGGAGACACTTTGGTGCAAAAGAGCTGAATTTGGAGCATTCTGGGGTAAAATTGGCTTAAAGACTGCAAGGATAAGCCTAAGGTGTAGTGCCTGAACTGAAGACCTTGAAAGCTAAACGTTGCATAGGCTTAACCACTCGAACTCGCTTGTACCCCCGAGGATGGGCTAAAATTTCTGAAGGTCTGAATTTTATCTTGAACACTCCAACTCGCCAGTAACCTTACAGATGGGCCAAAATTTTGAAGCCTGAAGACACCAGCTCGCTTGTACCAGCGAGTGCAGCCTAAAGTGAATCAAGCTTAAACATCAAAACTGAATCATTTGCAGACTGAACTCGCCAGTGTGGACTAGCTCGTACCAGTCAAGCAGCACCCAGCGACTTCATTATTTTAAATCGTCCTTGTCAAATGTTGACTCGGATTAGGGCTTTTATGTTTTGGGGATCTATAAATACCCCTTAAGCGAAAAACACAAATACAACTTTTAACCTATCTTTGAACACATCTTTAAATACAACAAAGTCTTTTCTCTATTTTCTCCCTGCCTATTTTAATTGTTTCTTAGATCTAGTTTGATGTGATAAGAATATGGAGGATTCAAGTCCATTTTCTTCTTCATTTTTAATGCTCTTTCTATCTATGTCTTTTAATGAAATTTTTGGGTTTGTGTTCATAACCATGAGCGATTAGATCCCTAAGGGTCTCATGAGGAAGAGGGTAGATCTAGGGTCGCTCGATTCATTAATTGTTAACAATCTTTTATGGAAGGAACAACTCGTATCTTGATTCATCATGGAAGCGATATCCCATTGCTTGATACATTCCATGGCAACCCTTTAAGATACTTTACTTTAATCCATCTCTTTCACAGCCACTAGTACATCTTTTAAAGATGTACCACAATCACACACACATATATATATATATATATATATTAACCACATCAATTAATCATATTTTTACACAATCACCAAATAACATAGTATAATATCATATAAGCATATATATAAATATACATTATAATATTCTTAAATAAAATAGAATTGTCAATTGTATAAACTAAAGAAAAGCTAAGGATTTGCATATCACATTATTACCTTGATTGGCCGGTGAATTGATAAAAAACTCAGAAAAAGATAGGCATAAACACAAACCCAGCAAAGCACAAGCCATAGACAGAAAATAGTGTTCTTTGGTCAACAAAATAGATCATATTTGCGGATTAATCTACACAAATTTTGATCAAATCTTACCTACATTTGCAAGTTTGATGGTTTCTTTGCCATACTAAATGTTTCTTCTATGCACAAAAAGCTTCGATCTAGCCTCCCATGCTTAGATCTATTCGAAAATCTTCTTTAAACAAGCCAATTCGAACACATATTTTAGAAACAAAATACTAAATTTCTGATAAGTCTGAAACATAAACTAGATTTGACATCTTACCTTAAACCACTCCAATTAACAAGCGGTTTGAAGCTACGAATTTGAGAGGGAGATCATACCTGATATAAAACACACGATCAACGAATCAGTGACCACAAAGTAATAGCCCTCGAAAGTTGGCTGTTTGGACTGGTTTCCTTACTAGTTTGAGATTCTAGTAGTTCGCTCTAGAAATTCCGGCGGGAGAGATGGTGGTTTTAGGGTTCTAATTTCCAATCTTTTGAGAGATAAAATACTTAAACGGTGCTGCATTATGAGATAGTTATACGAAATAACCCTGAATCAAAGACAAAGGTTGATAAGTCTTATCTCTTTCCTTTTTTAAAACTTATTTTCCCCTTCAAAAGTCAAGCTCAACTTCTTTCTTCTTGGGCCTATGGACCACGAAATTGGAATACTAGATCCAAGTTGGGGTCTCATATGATAAATCTTCAACAATCCACAGAATAACAGGCTTTCGCATCCAGAATCGTTAAGGAAACATACAAATATTATCATTTTATTTATTTGGAATAAGAATATACATGGATTATTAAAATACAAAGCGACAATAATAAATTATTAAAGTAGGAACTAAAGACAAGACACACATTATTTAAGACAATGATGAAACATACATAAAAACTATTAAATATGACAAAAAAAAGATACACATTATTAAAGTAGAAATTACAAACAACATCATTGAAATTATCAACCCACTGGACACTAATTAATTGCCAAATAGGTCATTATTTTAAGTGGCTACAAAATTAAAGCTTGGAAGTTCTAACCCTTAAACTTAGGGCTTAAAAACATAAAAACGAATTCAGGTTAACTTGGGACAACCAGGTCGGACCAACATAAAACAAGTAATAATAGTGTGTCAAGGGTCAGTCTTATGGGTCTACAAGCACTTGGGATTATTCACAGATTTGAGGCAGTGTCAGCGGCCACTTCTATGGGTTTGTATATTGTTGACACACAAGGCTCTCTCTTGTTTTAACTTCAATGACCAACCTAAAGGTTCTAGACACCCTTGACAAACACCCAACGTTTCTTGCATCTCCTAGTGGTTTTTCTTCAAGGTTTACAAACCAATGTAAATCATATTCTCTCCAAAACTTAACTTCCAAACTTGAATTCTCAATCCTCAAATGTCTCCTCTCTAAGTATGGTCCCAAAACACCTAAATTAACTCAAAAAGAAGAAAACATGCATCTATACAACCTAAATACTTTAAAATGTGAAATATGCACAATCATATGCTTACATGAGAATATATGATTTCTACATGATGAAATATAATCATAATATGAATGAAAGTGTATCTAAATATGATGTATATTAACTTCACCGGACTTCCCTTTGGCTTGCCCTCAAGCAAACAAACGACAAAACCTAAGAAGATGTTTGAAAAACGAAGGGAATATTTCACCAAAAACAAACAACTCATCGAGCCAAAAACCATAATCCACATATGAAACTCATTCTAGAAATACCACAATATAATTGCATCACTAAGAATTCATTGTTAAAATATCCTACACGCAAAACTAATTTCTAGGCTCTTAATTCACTCCTTATTTCTAATGGTGAATGCTTCCTAAGGGACTTTCGATCAAAGAGCATATGATTCCCCCTCCTTGAACTTAGAAAAAACATTTGTTATGTATTCTCATTTAAGTTCTTGTTTTATTTTTGTTTTAGCTTTTTCACATGCCCATATTAGTAGGATCCACAACCGATCATAAGTCTGTTTCATGTCCATTTAAAGGATGTACAAACATGAGATGGTTGCTTCATTTTCTTTTCTCCACTTTAAAATAAAACACAAAAATATACGGATATACGTACATTCCTGGTTCACTTCAGGTATCATAGAATGGACTCAACTATAAAAAAAGGTTCATCACTTGGTTTGTCAACCTAAGCTCAGGGAAGGGAAGCATTCAATGCATCTTATGGCCCTAAATCATAAATCTCAGTTCAATTAAACGAATCAATTGAGGTACTTTCAAGACACAACACAATCATATGAATTTCGCGTGAATGATCTGCCTATCAACTTTTTAAAGGGGATGACTTCGACTCAAAGAGCTCACAATGGTCACTAGACATTAACCTAACAAGATTGTTTAACTCAATCAAGGGTATTCCCAAAACCGAATGTAAAAACGATGATGCAATTTTACATGTTTCTAAGGATCCCATCTTAAACAAAATGCTAATGCAACTAGATGCTTGATTTTGTGCTTTTACAAAAAAATTTCGCTTTTATGGGTTTTATATTTGCAAACACTCAAAAGAAAAAAAAATTCAAATAGATTTTAGCAACCAACTGGTACCCTTCGCCGGACTGGCTTCTCATCATCTCGCTGAGGAAGCAAAACCGAGAAAGAAAGACCGCAACAAAGAAATGAAAAAGTGAAAAAAAATTTGACCATGAAACTAGTGAATTTTAAGTTCCAAACAAGTAACTCAACAAATATCTAGCAATTCCTAAGCGTAACAACTCATATGTAATATCCAGTTTTCAAAAATAGAAATAGAGATTTTCAACCTTTGAGCTTTAATGGAGAAAAGTGTAGAGATTTCATACCTTTGAGTTGTAGAGAGTGGTGAATGCGTTGAGAAACTTGAAGGTAATGCACAACAATCCAAAATAATATGGAGAATAACACTTGAATGCAAGTTAGAGAGATGGAATGAAGGAAAATCTGTTAGAAAATGGTGAAAAGGGGTGTGTAAAATCGTTGTTGGTTAGTGGAGAAAAAATAAGAGGTTCCAAAAGAGTTAAAATTTGGCTAAGTATAGAAAACTAACTTGGTCAACTGTTGAGGGTGTGGACCACCGTTCTCAGTCACATTTCTATTGACCGTTGACATAACGTAGGAAGTCTGAGCTCGGACGTTGGTACAACGATCTCGTTCATGGGTCTATGGACTGCTGCAAGAGATATATTGAGCGGGAAGCATAGGCATACCTTGGCATCCAAATTCTCCATACTTGGCATAAGCACACCAAACTTCAACAAATTCCCCTTGAATTTAGAGAACACCTTCTTTTGAGCTTTTTAGAGGAAACATCCTGGAATTGGAAGTGGCGTTACGTAAGGAGGAGGTTCAATAACCTTGACCTTCTTATCCTAAACTTCTTTAGGTATGTTCACCTTCTCAGTAGCACTTTACTCAATGTGTGCACTTGACTTTATAATTAACTTCTCATCACTCTTTTCTTGACCTTCCTTTGGGGTCCTGTTGGTAATACTAAAACAACCTTAGCACATTTAGAACTCTTACCAACTAGCTCAAAGCTACCTTTGTTTTTGACAACATCATTTTTCCTCATTTCCTCCTTGCTCTTAGATCCAAATTCTCATTTTCTTCACCGTCTCTGAAAACAAGTCTAGCAAGTTCATATACTTTTCTCTCATACTCCTTATTGGTAGCAATGACAATACCATTTTCACTTGGGTTTTGCTCGGGTTTTTTGGGAAGCTTACCAGATGGTCTTTGGCTTGTAGAAGCCACTTGAGAAATTCGGTTTTCAAGGCTTTTCAAGTGATAGTATATTTCACCGTACATAGCTTGAGATTCATTGTAATGAACATCGACTATTTGTTCAATCTTTTCCAACCTTTCCTTCATCTCTCCACCCCTTTAATTGGCCTTCAACAATTTGTTTCAACATCATCATCATGTAGGTATCCCTTGTAGCTTGAGTGAAAGATCCCACTTGACCCGACTGAAATTTGTTGTTCCTTAGTTGATACCCTTTTTGAATCTATCCATGGGGATTATGAACTTGAGGAGGATTTCCATATTGTCTCGGTTGAAACGGCCGTACTTGAAGTTGTTTTGGTCTTAAGAATTCTCAATGTTGTTGCTTATATTTGGGTTAATTGGAGGGTTTTTGTAGCCTTCTTAGTAGTTGTTTTAGTTTGCCAAGTAGGTATACTCTTCTTGCACTATCTCATTACCATGATAAACCACCTCTTGATATCCTTGTTGACCTCCATTTATTTTTTTGCACCTTTGAATTTCCAAGTCATGACCCTTTGAATTTGATCATACTCTTCACCATAAAAAGCATCGCTTTAAGCTAAGTTCTCAATCAATTTCTCTCATCGGGTTGTTGTTCATATATACGGTAATCTACCACTTTTACATGAATCTTTTACATTATTTATGTTGCATATTAATCCATTTTAGTGTAGTTTTCATGCATTTTGAATCCTTAGAGTCGAGGATTATAATTTTTCATATTTTTCTTCTTAGTCTTTTATAGGTGATGTGTAGGAATGGAGACTTGGAGATGAGTGTGGCTCAAAAGGATGAAGTAAAGTGCATAAAATAAGGGAGGAAAATCGATTATGTTTACTTGATCGATTGAAATCATTCCACCAAATGGAATAAATCTAAATGTGGTCACATGATAGCTACATAAAAATAGCTTTAATTTGGCTGTGATTTGAAGGTATTTAGACAACCGGTCAAAGAGATAAAATAAGTTTACTAAAGATAGGTTTGTTGGGACATCATACTCAAGATTGGTTCAAATGAAGGCATTACCATAAATGAAACCCGGTGATATGTTTACACAAGATAGCCACAAGCGCTAGTTTTCATTTGGTGGTGGTTTGAACGCATGTGGACAAGCGGTCAAGAAGATATAGAAATCTTACTCAGTCGCGGCCAAAGCTAAAAGTGTCTCGGACGAAGCCACCCGAGACATGGCCGATCCAGTTCCATCTTCGGCCGAAACCAGCAGACAAGGATTCAACGACTTTTGCTTGCCGATGCTAACATGGATCCAGCCGATGGGCACTTTGATCCGGTTGATGCCATTATGCGAGAACCCTATGTTATTAGTCTATTTTTTTAAGGGTTTGAGATAGTTTGTCCTGGGAAACCTAGCCGTTTTACCTATTTTAAGCGCCTTTTCTTATTTTTTGGAACCAAGTTTTTGTTTCCAAACAATTTGGGAGAGTACTTTGAGAGGATTTCAAACCTATTTGGATGATGATCTTTGGATCATCTCCATCTACCTATCTTATTTATTATTTCTTTTTTTTTTAAATTCTTCTTCTTTGTTTTGTTCTTGCTTTGTCATGTGTGAGTAGTGTATTAATAGGTTTGAAGGATGGGTAGATCTAGTGGTTAAATGGTTAGATCTCAAAGCATGGGTGGTTATATCCTTAGTATTCTTCACTCAGTGTGTTCATAATGCTAGATATGGAGTAGTTAACCAAGTCTAGAACACAAACTAAAGCAAGCAAAGATAAACTAAACACTACCCAAAATCAAACTCAATACTAGCAGCTCACTACCAAAATGTAACTCAAACAAAAACAAAGCAATAAAGATCAAACTTAGTTTATCAATGAAAGCAATGGGTCTTTGGTTATGCATTTGATCAAAGGGAAATACAATCAACTAGAAATGCTTAAGATAACAATGAAGCTCAACCTAGGACATGGAACACACAGTTAGACCAACCAACTTCCATGGCATTGAATCCCTTTATCAATCAATGAATCTAGCTAAACTTCCATTTCTAAATTCAGATATCAATAAGCAATAAACACGATCTCTGAATTTAGGCATTTGATCAAAGGGAAATATAATCAACAAGAGATGCTTAAGATAACAATGAAGCTCAACCTAGGACATGGCATTGAATCTTTTTATCAATTAATGAATCTAACTAAACTTCCATTTGTAAATTCAGAGATCAATAAGAAATAAACACAAGCTCACTAAGTCTACTAAACACCCTAACTTCATTTTCCAATGGCTAGGGAAGCTTAGCTCATAAATAGGTTTCCCAAGAATTTTCAGTAACACCTTTCAAGCAAAAAAATTCTAGCATCTAGATTTAAATGTCCAAGATAAATCTAGCATTAAGAACACCTATAATGAAGGAATCTAACAACCTAAACAAAAAAAATCAATCATATAACCATAGTTATACCTAACCAACAACCCATCAAAAGACTACTCACACATAGCAACAAAGAAACTCAAAACAAGATATAAGAAGATAAACATAATGAAACAGATAAGAGATATGATAAAAAGATTCTTCAATGAAATCAAAGAAATGATCCAAAGAAGATCATCCAAGTGGGTTTCTAGTATTCTACCTCAAACTCTCTCTCTCTCTCAATATGTTCTAAAGGCAAGAAAATTAAAGCTTAGATATTTTAACCCTTAAATTTATGGTTTAAAAACACAAAAAAACAAATTCGGGTCAACCTGGGACAATCCCACTCGAACCAACTTAAAACAAGTAATAATAGCGTGTCAAGGGTTAGTCTTATAGGTCTACGAGCCATTTGGATTCATCAGAGATTATGGTTTGACTTGAAGCAGTTTCAGCGGCTACTCCTATGGGTTTGTAGACCGTTGATAGACAAGGCTCTCTCTTGTTTTAGCTTCAACGCCCAACTTCAAGGGTCTAGACACCCTTGAAAAACATCTAACGTTTCTTGTATCCTCCAATGGTTTTTCTTCAAGGTTCACAAGACAATGTAATACATATTTTCTCGAAAACTCAACTTCCACGTTTAAATTCTCAATCTTCAAATGTCTCATCTCCAAGTATGGTCCCAAGTCACCTAAATTAACTCAAAATAGAAGATAACTTGCATTTATACAACCTAAAGACTCTAAAGATTGAAATACGCACAATCCTCTGCCAAAATAAGAATACATGACCTTTAAATGATGAAATGTGATCAAAATATGAATGAAAGTCTATCTAAATATGATGCATATCAAATACCCTAACCACAAAAAAAACCGGACTCATTACTTTCTCCCAAATATTCCCTTGAAATTTTAAGTCTTACACTCATTTTTAATCGATTGTGAGGCAAAATCTATTGTGGGACTTTGAATGCGGTTAATACAGACGAAGCATGGCAGGGTTTACAAAAAATGATTGTATGGTTCTGATATACACTTAATCAGTGACCAAAAGTGCAAACATGTCATTGTATCATTTAAGAATCTAATCTACATGAAACCTAGAATTAACACATCAAAACAACATTCTGCAATAAAAAAGGTGCCATAAGGACATTTGGAAGTTGTCTTCTCTTGATCGTCCGGAAAGATAGAAATCTGAGAGAAACTTGAACAATCATGTAAGAAACAATAGTAAGGATGAGTAGCTAATCAATACAGATCCTAGGTCCCTATAACAATTCTATTATTATCAAGTCATTTTTCTCATTGTCACACCAATTTTCTTAGACACTACATGCACTTGGCTAACCCAAGTACTATAAAAATAGCATATATGATTCTAGTTTCTAGTAGTTCAATTATCTCTTTCTTAGAAACATATTTTAGATTCAAGTTTAACTGTCTCTAATGTTCTATATAAGTCATCGATTCAACCTCTAACTGTATCATTTGCATGCAGAAATAAAGAAAAATTCCAGTAATGTCATCTACCAAATAGTTTAAGGCCTTCTTGCATCTCTAATTATCTCTTTCTTAGAAAGATATTTTAGATGCAAGTTTAATTGTCTCTAATGTTCTATATAAGTCATCGATTCAACCTCCAAGTGTATCATATGCATGCAGAAATATAGAGAAAATCCAGTAATGTCATCTACCAAATAGTTTAAGGCCTACTTGCATCGCTCACACAAAAGACGTGTAGTATCTAACATTGTTCAAACTAGCATTGATAATCACATGATAAGTGGAATTTGGACCTAGAATTGCATACCTTAGCCTTGTTTGAAGTATCTTTTGCTCAGCTTTTGGAGTTTTCAATATCTTCCAAGGATTTTCCCTGGCGCATAAGAGCTTGATGGAGGCACATAAAGAGAAATGAAATACAACATTTCACCTATTCTCTGGCTTGAATCCAACATTTTGGCATACCCACTTCCCATCCAGCATATGCCTCTTCAGGATCTTGTCCATCTTGAACTTTATGACCATCCCCAAAAAAATTCAAGATTGGTCTCCCCAAAATGAGTGTATCCTTGGGCTTATCATCTAGCTCAAGGACGACAAAACC
>JAKUCM010000480.1:0-31083 GCA_023374145.1 Lepidium sativum
GACTAGATTTAAGTTGTACATTACAAAATGTTATAATTGTAATTGTGATATCTGATTTTTTTATTTGTTCACGCATGAGAAAATTATAATTTCACTATCTTTTGAGTTAGTTTTGCATTTAACTCAAATTGGGATCTAGTTTTATATTTCAAACCAACTTTTAGATTATTTGAGTAAAAAAAAAAAGTTCATAAACTAACAATGGAGAGATATTACAGTGAGAAACATAATAAAGATGATTAAGAAATCTAGTGGTTGTGATTGTGAAAGACTTGTTAGTTTATGAATTTAACCAATTAAATCCACCAAATTCTTATTCCTTTTTAAGATCACAAAAATATATTCTAACTATCGTCAATCGACTACCACCAAAACACTGATTAATAAGTGCAATAGTTAAAATATACTCTCTTTTTATTACATGTTTCAGGTTTTCTCACATAGTTTAAAAAATTATTAAATTTTGTTTTATCTAAATTAAATATATTTTATCATAAATTCCAAAATATAACTAATGACAAATTAATTTACAGAATGTATAGGGTGAAAAATATAATAAATTTTGTGTAGAAATTTTAGAATATCAATCAAATCAAAACAGAAGTTTTTAAAATGAAATGGAAAGAGTAGTACTAGTATATAAAAATAATTAGTGAGTAACATCGAAAGAAGCATTGTACATGAAAATAATTAGAAATGGGCATAAAAAGTTCCTAAACACAACGATCAATATGCAATGAAATAACTATAAAATAGGGGTATGTAGGTAAATTAAGAAATGCCCTTATCTCATTTCCGATACTGCTGCTTGATGCCGCCTTCGCACCCATTCATCAACAAAACAAAAGGAAAAAGAAAGACGCAATCTTTTTGTTTCTTCCATTCGTCAATTCCTTCAAAGTTTCCTCTTTCATCTATTTCACCTTTTCATCGGTTTAAATCCGATCTCAAAAATTGTTATTTTGATAAGGTAATCCTGATTTCGATTACAAAAATCCAACATTTTTCATCTTTCAAATTTGTGGATTTTTGTTATTTCTTCCCTACGCGTCTAGGGTTTTCGTTTTTATGATTTTGATTCCGATAAAGAACCGATTAGTTTTCTCATATCTGTTGTTGCTCAATTTGATTCTATCGCCAACGATCGAGAAAACCGACCCGGAAGCCATGAGAGTCCATCCAATTCCCGGAAGGCTGAGCAATACTCTGATCCATCATCATCATCATAACCCGACCCGAGAATCCGGAAAGAATCTCCGGCGATTACCACATATCTTCAATCGCGTACTTGAGCTGCCATTGAGGTCTGAGGCAGATGTAATGGTCGAAGAGAAATCTGACTGTTTTCGATTTGTGGCGGAGACTGAAGGTTTCTCTGGTGGCGATGGAGATATGAGGGCTTACATGGTTGAGATTTATCCGGGTATTACTAAAATCGTGGTGAGGAAAAATGCGTCGTCGTCTTTGGGTTTGTCTTTAGACGAGCTAGAGTTTGACGTATGGCGTTTTAGGCTACCAGAATCTACTAGACCTGAGCTTATTACGGTGGCTAATGTAGACGGTGCTTTGATTGTTACGGTGCCTAAGATTTTAGAGGAAGAAGATGATAATGGTGGTGGGGATTTTGGACAAGGTATGGGAAGTGGGACACTTGTGCTTGTTCAGTAATATCCTTTGCACTTCCATGTAATGGTGGTTTTAGTGCCATGACTTTTGAATGTATCTGAAACATGAGAGTAGACAAAATCTGTAAAATTTCACGTTTCTTCGGTGTTGTAATCTCCTTTTTTGTTGGGAATTTGGCTCTTAATAAATAAAGATTGAGGCTTTGATATCGTGGTTATTCCAATTTAAAGCCGTTATAAATATGATAATGCGGCACAAAAGCTTCGTCTCATGTTTATCGCCTAACAGAGAGCTTCCACAGTACATTACAATAAACTGGGTAAAAAGTTAAAAACCGGTTTCAAGGGTCTGCAACACTAACCAAAACGAGAAAGCTACATGACAGAAGGCCAAGGTTAAGAAGGATACATAGCAACGCCAGATTTAGAGGAAGAAACCTTTCAGAGGAGTGAACTTTGAGAGGATCTCTGCTTCACGTTTAAGAGCATTGTCTTTCTTACATTCCCATTCAGGCTTCTTTGAATTAGCTGACTGAACTTCCTGTACAACTTTGGGGATCGAGTTAGCTACCATTTTCTGACCGTAGCTCAGATCAACCCTTTCTTTCTCCTTGCCCCCAATGTACCGCTTCAATTCAGACCGCCTAGCTTGAAGCTGAGCAATTTGGTCATCAATTTGGCGGATTTGCTCAGAGTTTGTGTCTACTTCTATCTGGATACTCCCTAGTTTATCCTTCAGATCACTGTATTCATATTTAAGCGATGCTACCTTGGCTTTGTTAAGCTCCAGCGCAGAGAAGAACCTATCTGCTTCTTCTATCACCCCTTTGTTCTCCTGAAACACTTCGCTGAACGTTGGAATCTCTTCAATAAGCTTCAACCTCACTATCTCTTCAGCGGAAAGGTTTGGATCTTTCCTCAGTTTAGTTGCCAGTGCTGCTATTTCTGCAGCATCCTTGGATAAGAACAAACTAGAAAAATCCCTCTCCAGAAGAGATGAAATCTTCATTCGAGCTTCAGCCCATTCATATTCTCTCATTGGAGAGCTTGCACTAACAAGAACAGACTCTTGGCCAACCTCTTCTGGAGGCTGCTGAAGAAGATTCTCAAGAGAGTTTAGGTAGCTGTCAAACTCCTCCGGGTTAACATCAATAGGCGAGTGCGAGACAGCAAGAACACCATTCATAGGAGAGACATAGATATGAGGAACTGCAACATCTTCTTCCTCATAGTTAGCTCTGCGTTTTTTTCTCTTTCTAGTAGTATCCGGTGCAGTAGCAGGTTCACCCTCCTCATCCAGGAAGTTCAAGTCCACAGCACCTCCACTCTGCTGGTTTGCAGAACGTCTTGCAGATTGCCGAGATGATTTAGGTTTGGTCGAGGATTGCGCTCCAGTGGTGGGAGTTGTGGCTCCTTTCTTCTTCTTGTTGCTGCTACCTCGAGTTGCTTTAGGTTTCTCTTTAGTGGGCTCATATGTTTGTGTTAGCATTGGCATTGGGTTTCGCTTCCTTTGGCTGTATCGGGAGTTTCTTTCCTTTTTCCCATTCTGACCATTCCCATCATTCGGGGTTAACTCAGTCTGTACTTCTTTCGATGTCTCCTCAAAAAGAGACGCAGCATCAACTACAAAAGAAAAAATAAAATTAAACGAGCTAGACACACTGCATAAATCATATCCATAAACACCAGCAATAATGGAAAAAGAAATAACCTTACCCTTATTAGCAGGCTGAAAGAGAGCTGGAATCTTCCAGCTAAAAGATGCAAAGAAAGCATCAGCATCCATTCTTGGGAAATTCAATTGGATAAAACGACCAAGAGTCGCTTTGCTTGCAAAAGACTTTGGGACATTTTTTTGCTGAAGCCTTTGAGGGAGAATCAGAAACCTATCCTGATGGAACCCCGTCGCTGTCACTCTTCTCCCAACTCTCCAAGTCCAAACATCACCAGGGCTTGGCCAATCAACAGGGGCATATGGTGGACCTTGACCAGTTGAAACCGGAGGAATGGCTGGAAGTTGGTTGAGATCGGTTTCTCCATGAGTGAAAGAATTGTCATCTACGCTTCTCTTTCCATTTTCCTTTGCCTGAAAGGGATCTGGATCTTCAATAACAGCCTCTTCCCTGTTGAAACCGTTTTCCCAAAAGTCATCATTCTCTTGCTGAGTGGATTCACGTGGATCTGATTCATTTTCTTGGTATGCTGATAGCGGGACAGGTTCAGTGTCTTGGTAAGTACTTATTGGAACCGGTTCACTGTTTTGGTAAGTACTGACTGGAACTGGATCACTATCAAACCTGCACGTAAATTAGCACTAGAGGAGCTGAAGGAGAAGTATTATCAAACAAACACAGAAATGCAATCCAAACAAAAATAAAAAGACATTGATTAGGCCTCAAAACCTTCCCATATACAAAAAGACCACAAATGATTTGCCTTCTCCATAGCGCCAATAAAACAAGAAGACAAACAATGAGATATGCACTTCATTATACCGTACTGTTAAAACAAGCATACTCAGGAAACAAATGACAAATCGATCATGGAGGTTTACACCATAGTCAACCCTAAAGACATATCTTTTCTTGTAACAGCCCTAGTGTAAGAACCATAACTTTTTGTTCATCCCTCACACTCAAATATTTTCTCACCTTATTCTCAAGACAACATTGTTCCACTACATAATTGATCTTTGTTTCGTTTAATTAACAGATTTGTTGGTGCTTATGAATTATGAACAGATATCTGCTTCACATACTAAAACAAGTCTAAGAGAATGGAATTGGTATAATTTTCCGACACAAATTGCTTCAAAAGACCTCTAATTTGTACAAAGAATCATAGCACAGATCCAGTAACAGGGTCCTCAAATTTTCCAAATTCTAAACTGGGTGAACGAGAAAAAGAATTACCCAGGAGGATGCATGTCAATCGGAGAATAAAACGGAGCAGACATGCCACTCAAACCCTAATTTCCTGCACAAGAGAAGAAAACACCCAGTAGATCAAAGATGAGAAGAAAAGATAGTTTCGGAATCGAAATCCAACGATACAAAACTGAAAAAAGTAACAACTTTGTGAAATACAGAAGCAGACCGTACAAGTCCACAAGCAGATCTATGCTTTTCTCACTCTTCTTCTTCTGTTCGCTTTGCTCTTTATCCCTCAGATTTGCTTTTTATCCCTCAGATGTGGTTAGTCTTCGAGCTGAGATGTTAGGAACAGAAAACATGATAAATTGACCATTATGCCCTTTATGTGGCTCTATCCTTCATTACTTTTTTGGGTCTACGAAGTAACTTAACAAGTAATCTCTGATTAAGCTTTTTACTCTATTACCCGATTCTGACCCCACTAACTAGTCTTCCATTCGTAGAAGTAATACATTGATGATCCTCATTACAAGCCTATCGTTTGTTCCACACAAAAACCTTCCAATCCTACATGGGAAGACTCTGTTAACGTGATGTCTATTGGTATGATATAACTTATAAGACCCAGCTTTGTTAGCTCAGATAAAAACATTTGCCATTTATCACAATTGGTTTGTCATGTAAGGTAAGGATAGCTATAGAAATGATTAGAGATTAAGATAGGTTCTTCGTTTTCTTTTGAGATCTTCTTCTTCTTCCTTACAAGAATGTAACTGGAAAAATCATCATTTTATTGGCATGTTGTTTAATAGCGGAGCAAACTCAGTTTACACACAAAATCATAAATGTATTACCAGCTAATAAGAATTTACATAATGCAAAACTATTAATCACAATGCATATGATTGCATCACATAAACATAGATGTGCATTCATCTATTTTTATCTTATATGATGTTTGACATGTTCTCCACCAAATTTTTCATATTCTCTGTATCTTACATTGAGAAGACTACAAGGTAAGATCAATTTGTACATGGAAAATTGATCTAAATCGTTTCCTTTCCTCGTATTTTGGCTTAATGATTCCCACGCAAATGTTCTTCGTGAAGTATTATCAATTGTTCAGCAACCTAGTCAAGCACATAATCGAAGTTTCAGTTTACAAAGTAATTAGATCATAAACATTTTTAAGAACTAGTACCTCTTCAATGCTGCCATCTTCAATCTGTGTGTTGAAAGATAGAAGCAAGCTTTCATGTAGCAAATTCTCTATCTCTTCCACCGTAATCGCTGCTCAGTCATTAATGATATGATCAATATATTCAGGGTTTTTACAAAAATGATTTGAAGAAAGGGAAAGCAAATCGAACCATTTGATTGAGAGAAGAGATGAAAAAGATAATGAGCAAGCTCTTGATATTTCTTGAGAGAATCATTGTCTCCCCATTGATTCTTCACGGCCATCTGAAGCCCGCCCCACCCGTGAAAGAAGCTCTACGATGCCTCTCCGGAGAACAGAGTCACCGGCTAAATGAGGCACGTGTTTTTGGTGCAACGTGGCGGAGAGCACGTGACCGTTAAACGTTCTTCCACCGGCTCCCATTTCTTTTGTTTTTCGTTGTGTACTCTTGTTTTCTAGAATGGAAAAAAAGAATGCAACGAAAAACAAGGATCTATCTAGAGAGATGACAGATCTACCAGTAGTTAGGGGAATTTGCCAGGTCGACAGAGATTTGTTCTTTGACTTTAAACATATCGATGACTTCTGTTTCCAACCTTTTGTTGTTGTTGTTGTTATTATGTTGTCTTGATATTGAAACGTGTCCGAATACTGGAAGGGACAAACTCTATATCTGTCGATCTGATGATTCATCTAAGCTTGGTCATCTTGATGTAAACTTGGAAAACTGACACGTGTTTCCTTGTCACGTGTTTGACAAGTGTCAAGATATCATAAAATGGGTTCCACAACTCCTGTAATTCTCTTTATACTCCAATATCTCCGTGTACACAAATTATACAGAACGGAAGAGAGAGATGAGCCAAGAAAAGCAACCGAGTAGGCCGAAAGAGCCAGTTACGTACGGGGATGTTTTCGAAGTCTCAGGTGAACTAGCTGATAAGCCCATCGCGCCTGAGGATGCCAACATGATGCAAGCTGCCGAGACACGTGTATTCGGCCACACTCAGAAAGGTGGTGCAGCCTCTGTCATGCAGTCTGCAGCCACTGCTAACAAACGCGGTGGCTTCGTTCATCCAGGTGACACAACTGACCTCACCGCGGAACGAGGCGTCACGGTGGCACAAACCGACGTTCCTGGTGCACGTGTCACTACAGAATTCGTTGGTGGAGAGGTTCCAACTCGTTTCTAAAATTACTTCATTATTCTGTGGTCATTTTCTTATATATGATATGTAAATTGGAGTTTTTATAGATCGTTGGACAATATGTTGAGCCGAGGCCAGTGGCCACAGCGACGGCCAAGGAAGGAGATGTGGTGGGATTGAGTTTGCAAAGTGCGATAACCATTGGAGAAGCATTGGAAGCGACTGTGCAAACCGCTGGAAACAAACCAGTGGATCAGAGTGATGCAGCAGCGATTCAAGCAGCAGAGGTCAGAGCTTCTGGAACCAATGTGATTGCTCATGGTGGAATTGCCGCTTCAGCTCAATCGGCAGCGAATCACAACGCTACAGTTGAACGTGACGAAGATAAAATCAAGCTCATTGATGTTTTGGCGGTACATCCATCAACGTCGAACATCTTGGATGTCATTATGTTTCTAGATTTGATAACAGTGTCTAATGTTTAGGGTGCGACCGGAAAGTTACCGGCGGACAAAGCTGTGACAAGGCAGGACGCTGAGGGAGTTGTGTGCGCGGAGCTTAGGAACAATCCTAATTTGTCTACTCACCCTGGTGGTATAGCGGCTTCAGTTACTGCCGCCGCTAGGCTTAACGAGAAGTCCGAGTCCGATATATGAAGACTCCGGCTGGAGGAAGATGGCTCAATATCACAAAACAGGACGAACTAGTGATGTTAACTAGTCTAGTTTTTGTTCTTGCTTAGCTTCTGTTGTTCAACAAAGTTTAGCTGGAACCTTTCTTTAGCTGAATACCTCGACAAAGAAGATAATGATAAACATAAAAAAATCGTAAAACACAAACTGATGTACATAAATGGCAATTTTCCCGTCCACTGGTTTTGTATTCAAGACATCTAAGTTTTCCAGAGAAGGTCACGGCTTTAACACAAAATTCCAAGAAAACAGAGATACAAAGGTAAAACAAAACGATGAAAGAGAGTTTTACTGGCTCGAACTAGCAGCTCCAACAAGAACACCTTGAGCATTACCTTCTTTCTTGTTACCCTCTCCCTTATTATCGTCCTGCTTCCTTAGCCTGATTTTATACTTAGCTTCAAACTCTGTAATATCTTTCTTCTTCTTTTCCAAACTTTCGTATAACTTCTTCACAACCTCTTCGAGCCCTTCCTTGTTGCGTTGAACAGCTGGAAGTACCTCTTTGATGGTTCTCTCGACCAGAACACCACCTATCATGCGGAAGCATTTCCTCGATTGGTCGAGAGGTTGAATAGCATTGATGACAAGAGAGTGTTCGCTCACTTGCATCTCAAGTTCAGTTATGTTGGAGTAGATTTGACTTAGCTCTGATCTCATCCCTTCATAGATGTTGAGAACAGCTTGCTCATTTGGTGGTTCTCTAAGGCTACCACTTCCAGGTTTGCTGGCCATTGCTTCGATCCAACTACAGAAAAAAAGTTAGGTACATGAAATCAGGAATTGCTTGATATTTGCATAGTTGAAGAATAGAGCATAACTCAACCAAGAAACTCAAACAACATTCCGAGAAACATCTGCGACCGACAGAGCTACATATCTACAAATTTGTTGTTACGAGAACAGTAGTTCCCTGGAATGAATATTACGACAAGATGATCCATACCCGAGTCAGTAATCTTTCAGAAGCTAAAAATGCAAAACAGGGTGAGGCATAAGACTATAACAGATCACGATAAATCCTAAAGCAAACTCTTCACCATCTTATCGAATCAAAACAAGAACAATCATGCCCTTTGTCATCAATACAGTCTTTCCGTCAATACTACAAAAAAAAAAAAAAACCTCTGCATTTACTACATTCATCCCAATGACATAGAATACCAACCAGAATCCATCAGGCTCATAGCATCAGAATCCATGTATGCAAGTAGAAAAAGCCACCAACACGGAAAATTCAGTAGTCTAACACAGCAAAACTTTCAACCACCTAATTGACATCCCTTCCAACAATCAGGACCATTTCTCCAGACTAGGGTTTCAATGTCACCTAAATCAACTCGACGCAACGATTCCATGACTAGGCTACTGTTCGGCAGTTAAGGATACTTTTATAACATTAAAGAAACTTGATCTGTATCGAAGAAGCTTGATTGAATATTTCAATAATCTCCAGAAGTAGATTATGTTTACTTTGAGATCGACACCGACACAAACCTTAAAAATACTTGGAAATAATACAAATAAATTAACAAAAAACAGAAAACTTACTTTTACAAACGAAACCACACACGAAGAAGATCGAAAGCTCGCTTGAGAGGAAACAATCGAGAGGAAGATGGAAGAAAACACGGCGCAGAGAGTGAGGAAGAAGAAGAAGAAGAAACAAGGGTTGGGTTTAACTCGTAACTTTAAACCGGTTTGAGTTTTAAAACTCAAAAACAACAGTTGAACCGGAATTTAAAATATATCATAACTAAACCGGAATTTTCTTTTTTTTTCCGGAGAGTCCTAAAGCACAAAATTCAGAGAGAAAGGAACGATTCATTTGAAGAAGATGATACAGAGATGGATTCCTCTTAATAGGAAAGCCTCGAACTTGTTTCATCCTTTTGAGAAGGTACTCTGTGATACAGGTTATAACGGCAAGGACACGTGTACGGTCATTAGGCGTGTGCAGATGGACGGTGACAATTAACACAAGTACAACATAATCGAAGATATAAGCTGAAGCTCTTAATGGAAGTTTTATGTCGTTAATCTTCTTGTAATTGCTGGTTTCAGCTTCTCCTCTCTTTCTGTTGTAATCGAACTTGGATCATACTCTCAGGAATCTATTCTTGTTCTTAGATTCTAAAGGTGAGTCATTGGATTCTTTGTTTGTTTAGAACATTGGATTCAAATTCATATTTACAAAGTGTTGATTCAAGAATTCATATTTTGTTTGTATCAAAGGTATCAGATTCCTCACGGACCTCACGACAATACCTGAGACGAGATCGTCATCGCTCCGCCTGGATTCTTCATCGGATTCTGACGAATTGATGAAATCGCAACTCATGGAGGCGGAAAAGCGAATCGCATCGGTGGATACGAAATTGGATGCTTGTTTTGATGCTTTTGAGAAACGATTTGATGATTTAGCTAATTTCATCAAGATTTTGTCTGATAGAATTTCGGGACAAGATGCTCTTCGTGTGTCGCCTAGGAATTTCTCCGGTTCTCAAATTGGTCAATCGCGCAATGTTCAAGGGATGACAAGGTTAGCAAAGCTCGATTTTCCACGTTTCCATGGAGATAAGATCAAAGAATGGCTGTTCAAAGTCGAACAGTTCTTCGAGATTGATAATACGCCAGATGAAGTGAAAGTGAACTTGGCAGCGATGCATATGGAGGATATCGCCGCTCAATGGCATCAATCGGTTAAGAATTCGGATTTTGGTCGTATTATTTTGAAATCTTGGCCATCGTATAAAGAAGTGTTACTGGAACGATTCGAAGATCTATGGGAAGATCTAGTAGCCGAGCTGAAAGAGTTGCAGGAGACAGAGGGGATTGTCGCATATCATACAAAATTTGAGGGTATTCGCAACCGTGTGAAATTGAACGAAGACATTTTGGTCCGCATGTATTTGGCTGGGTTATGTACAGAGACTCAAATGCGCGTACATATGTTTAAGCCACAATCCGTGAAATAATGTTTTACTCTTGGTCGATATTATGAATCTGGTAGACCTTCGGGTAAGCAATTTGCATCTTCCAATGGGTACAAACCTCCAGTGTCGGTTCAAGGGAATTTACCAGCACAACAAGATGGTATACTTTCATAGAAGAAAGCTCTATTTCCATCATGGAATGCAACCTACCAACCACGGAAATATTTGTCGATAGCTGAATTTAATGCACAAAGAGCAAAGAACCAATGCTTCTATTGTGACGAACAATTCAGCGTGGAACATGCCAAGACACATAAGAAAGCACAATTGTTTGTGATGGATTGTAATGAAGATGATGAGAGTCATGTATCCTTCGAAGAAGATGTTCAGGAAGACTCGACTGCATTGTCAGTCTTACCACAAATCTCGTTGAATGCACTTTCGGGGATAGCCACGTACACTACTATGAGAGTGAAGGGTATTCATAACAAGAAGACTCTTTACATGTTATTCGACTCGGGATCAACACATAACTTCATTGATTATCAGACTGCTTTGAAGTTGGGGTGTAAATTGTTGCCTAGTGGGAATGCGAGAGTCTGCGTGGCTGATGGTGGCAGAGTAATTGTGGAAGCTAAAAAATTCGTAACTTTCAGTGGGACTTTCAAGGCACAAGCTTTTCCGAGGATTTCATGGCTATTCCTTTACGTGGTGTTGATGTTGTTTTAGGAATACAGTGGTTGGAGAAGTTGGGACCAATCACTTGGGATTTTAAGAAATTGTCTATGAAGTTTGAGTGGGGTAATAGACGAGTAGCTTTACATGGCATACACGACGGGTCTGTGCGTGCTACTAAAGCTTCTAGATTGAGTAAAACCTGCAGTGATGATATTCAATTGTCTATGCTATCTGTGGTCGATAACTGGGATACAGATCCTTTTTCTTTGTTCACAATCTCTGCAGACAACACTCTACCCCCGTCTATACCGCAGATTGTGACTCTTGTCGATGAGTTTGATGATATCTTCAAGGAGCCTATTGATCTGCCTCCATTCTGTGACAACCATAACCATCATATTCAGTTAGTGGAAGGTGCGAATCCAATTAATCTACGACCCTACAGGTATTCGATTTCCCAAAAGAATGAAATTGACAAATTAGTCCATGAGATGCTTAAAATGGGAACCATTAAACCTAGTGGTAGTGTCTTTGCTTCTCCGGTAGTATTGGTCAAAAAGAAAGATGGTTCTTGGAGATTATGTGTCGATTATAGAAGCTTGAATCAGTTAACAGTAAAAGATCGATTTCTTATTCCCTTAATAGAAGACTTAATGGATGAATTGGGAGGTTCAAGCGTGTATTCTAAGATTGATTTACGTGCTGGATACCATCAGGTTCGTATGGCTTCGGAGGATGTTCATAAGACAGCTTTCAAGACTCATAGTGGACACTTTGAGTACTTAATAATGCCCTTCGGTTTAACGAATGCACCAGCTACATTTCAAGCTTTGATGAACTCTGTTTTTCAGGAATTCCTGCGGAAGTTTGTTCTCATCTTTTTTGATGATATATTGATATATAGCCGCTCATTGAATGATCATCTTGATCATTTGCGCCAAGTATTCATGACAATGCGTAAGCATAGTTTATTTGCTAAGGCTAGTAAGTGCATGTTTGCTACTAATCGAGTCGAATATCTTGGTCATTTTATCACAGCTGCAGGAATTTCAACAGATCCGGCTAAGCTAGCGGTCGTGGATCAATGGCCTGTTCCAAAAACTTTGAAGCAACTGCGGGGTTTTTTGGGGCTTGCTGGTTATTATAGGAGGTTTGTGCAAGGCTTTGGAAGTATAGCACGACCTCTAACACTCCTTACTAAGAAAGATGGATTTTCATGGTCTGTGGATGCGCAACTGTCCTTTGACCAGTTGAAGAAGGCTCTTTGTATGGTTCCTGTTTTGGCCTTACCTTTATTCAATAAACCATTTGTGGTTGAGACTGATGCTACTGGTCATGGTATAGGCGCTGTTTTGATGCAAGATGGGCATCCTTTGGCTTATATTAGTCGACAATTGAAAGGTAAACAGCTGCACTTATCCATTTATGAGAAAAAATTGTTGGCTGTGGTGTTTGCTGTTCAAAAATGGAGACATTACCTTCTCAATGGCTACTTTATTATTAAGACAGACCAAAAAAGTTCGAAATATTTGTTGGAACAAAGATTGAACACTCCCATCCAACAACAATGGCTGCCTAAACTTTTAGAATTCGATTATGAGATTCAATATAAGGAGGGCAAACAAAATCTTGTGGATGATGCTTTGTCTCGAGTTGATGGATCAAAATTTTTACACATGGCTCTCTCGGTTGTAGAATGTGACTTCTTGACACGTATTCAGGAAGGTTATGTTCAAGATGCAGTCAGTCAAAGTGTTATTTCCGCCTTAGAACAAGATGCTCACAGTAAGAAACATTATACTTGGTCTCGTGGAATATTACGTCGGAAGAATAAAGTGGTAATTCCTGCTGTATCGGAGTTGAGAACGGCTATTCTTGAATGGTTGCACTGCTCTAGTGTTGGGGGTCATTCAGGCCGTGATGCTACTCAGCAACGGGTCAAGAGTTTGTTTTATTGCAAGGGCATGCCCAAAGATATTCACAACTTTATTAAGCGTTGTGTGATTTGTCAAACCTGTAAGTATGACATTGCTGCTTCCCCAGGATTGTTGCAACCATTACCAATTCCTCATGCTGTGTGGACTGACCTCTCCATCGACTTTATTGATGGACTTCCTCCTTCTTTTGGAAAGACCGTTATCTTCGTGGTTGTTGACAGATTCACTAAGGCTGCTCATTTTATCCCTTTGCAACATCCATACACGGCTTTGTATGTGGCTCAAGTTTTTTTGGATCATGTCTTCAAATTACATGGTTTACCTCAGAGTATTGTCTCTGACAGAGATGCTATTTTCCTTAGTGAATTTTGGAATGAGTTATTTCGACTTCAATGTGTCTCTTTGCAGTTTTTCAGCGTTTATCACCCTCAAAGTGACAGCCAAACTGAAGTGGTAAATCGGTGTCTTGAGACATACTTGAGATGTATGTGTAGTGATCGGCCTCACCTTTGGTCCAAATGGATTCCACTAGCGGAAAATTGGTATAACTCAACATTTCACTATGCTGCTCAAATGACACCGTTTGAAATTATGGAAAACCTCCACCGCAGCATTTGCCGTATTTTCCTGGCGAGTCTAAGGTAGATGTGGTAGCTAGGAGTTTACAGGAACGTGAGAACATGTTGTTGATCCTGAAATTTCACTTGCTGCGTGCTCAGCATCGCATGGAACAAAATGCTAATAGACGACGTTCTGAAAGGAAGTTTAACATTGGGGATTGGGCTTATGTGAAGTTACGACCTTATAGGCAAGGCTCGGTGGTTAGACGTGACAATCAGAAGCTGGCACCTAAGTATTATGGCCCTTACCGAGTCATAGATACATGTGGAGCAGTCGCATATAAGCTTGCTTTACCGGAAACTTCACGAGTTCATCATGTTTTTCATGTATCTCAGCTTAAGCAGCATGTAGGAAGTCAGGTTGTCAGTTTTGAGCTTCCTTCTGCGGTTCATGATGCTTTAAGCCGCGAACCTGAATGTATTCTCCAACGCAGAATGGTTCAACACCAAAACAGAGCTGCTACTCAAGTGCTGGTTAAATGGCGCAATGAGGCAGAAATATAAGCCACCTGGGAGTCTTTGTTTGACTTAAGGCAGCGTTTCCCTGACTTCAACCATTAGGACATGGTTGTTTAAAGCGGCAGGATTTGATACAGGTTATAACGGCAAGGACACGTGTACGGTCATTAGGCGTGTGCATATGGACGGTGACGATTAACACAAGTATAACAGAATCGAAGATATAAGCTGAAGCTCTTAATGGCAGTTTTATGTCGTTAATCTTCTTGTAATTTCTGGTTTCAGCTTCTCCTCTCTTTCTGTTGTAATCGAACTTGGATCATCCTCTCAGGAATCTATTCTTGTTCTTAGATTCTAAAGGTGGGCCATTGGGTTCTTTGTTTGTTTAGAACATTGGGTTCAAATTCATATTACAAAGTGTTGATTCAAGAATTCATATTTTGTTTGTATCACTCTGAGAAAAGTTTTATTCCACTATTCATGTCTTAGCGAAGCAAAACTTTCTTACAGAAAGAGATTGAGTAATGGGATTGTTGATATTAAGGTTGAAGATGCTGTTGATCTCTTCAAATCCATGATTCGATCTCGTCCCTTACCTACACTCATTGATTTTAGTCAATTGTATAGTGCCATTGCTAGAACGAAACAATATGATTTAGTGTTAGCTTTCTGTAAGCAAATGGAATTGAAGGGGATTTCATATAACATCTACACTTTGAACATAATGATCAACTGCTTCTGTAGGCAAAATAAAATTCGTTTCGGTTTTTCGGTTGTTGGAAAAGCTTTGAAACTTGGGTACAACGTTTTCGACTATGATTAACGGGTTTTGTCTTGAGGGTAGAGTTTCTGAAGCTGTGACACTAGTTGGTCGAATGGTGGAAATGAAGCAAGCGCTGAATGTCGTAAGGGTTACCACTCTGATCAATGGACTTTGTCGCAATGGTAAAGTTTCAGAAGCATTGGTTTGATTGATAGAATGGTTGAATACGGATGTCAACCTAATGCCATCACCTATGGACCTGTTTTAAACAGAATGTGTAAGTCAGGCAACACTGACTTGGCTTTGGATTTGCTAAGAAAGATGGAAGAAAGAAATATCAGAGCAGAAGTTTTCCAATATAGTATTGTCATTGATAGTCTTTGCAAGGATGAGAAGCTCGGCAATGCGCTCAACCTTTTCAATGAAATGGAAATTAAAGAGATCAAGGAAGATGTTGTAACCTACAGCTCTCTTATAGGAGGTCTTTGTAAAGACGGTAGATGGGATACTGGTGAACAGATGTTGAGGGATATATATGATCAGAAGGAAAATCACTCCCAACGTGGTCACATTTAGTACTTTGATTGATGTTTTTGTGAAAGAGGGGAAGCTTATAGAGGCTAAAGAGTTACACAATGAGATGATCACTAGAGGTATAGCTTCTGATACCGTTACATATAATTCCATGATAGATGGGTTTTGCAAGGAGAATCACCTAGATAAGGCCAATCAGATGCTGGATTTAATGATACGCAAGGGATGCAATCCTGATATAACTATGTATACTATTCTCATACATAGCTACTGCTAAGCTAAAAGAGTTGATGATGGTATGAGGCTTTTCCGTGATATATCTTGGAGAGGACTGGTTGCAGATACAGTATTGTATAACACTCTTGCAAAAGAACTCTTCCAAGAGACGGTATCTCGTGGTGTGCCACCAAGTGTTGTAACTTACGGCATCTTGCTGGATGGATTATGTGGCAATAGAGAACTAGAAAAAGCTTTGGAAATACCTAAAAATTTGCAGGATAGTAAGATAAAAATTAATATTGATATCTATAATATCATCATTTACGGGATGTGAGATGCTAGAAACCTGATGTTATAACCTACAATGTGACGATTGGCAGACTATGTAAGAAAGGCTCACTATCTGAAGCTGATATGCTGTTTAGGAAGATGAAAGAGGATGGGTATCTTCCAAGTCATTGTACATACAATATACTTATCAGGGCTCATCTCGAAGGTAGTGGGGTATTATCTTCAGTTGAACTCATCGAAGAAATGAAGAGTCGTGGGTTCTCTGCAGATGCTGCCACCATACGTATGGTTTTCGATATGTTATCACATGGTAAATTGGACAAAAGCTTTTTGGATATGCTTACTGGCGGTTCATCTTGATACAAATCTTCTTTGCGTTTGAATGCTATTTGTTTTGTTTTGCTACGATGATTCTTTTAAGGCATCAACTAGGTCTAATGGACAGCAGAGGTTATAGGTCTCCGTAGTTATTGATGTAGTTAGATGCCCTCCCCTCTGATCCATTAATGTGTAGGTATAATATTCATCCTTTTCTCTATGAAATTCTATGTTGTATGATGTGTATTTGTCTTGCTTGTTGAGTGAGTAGAAACGGAAATGAGAAGAAAAAGAAAGAGTAATCTGGTGATTCTTTTCAATAAGGAAAAACTATATTTGAGTTCACACAATGACATGATAGAGACTAAATTCTAGGGGTATATATGTTGAAGAACATCCTTATTTGCATCTCCAAAGTCCACTAGACGAAGATTTGTCAGAAAGATAATTTATTTGTATACAAATAAAACAATGGAAAGAGATTCAGGGCTCAAAGGTCATTGTTTCGGCCTCATTCCTTATCGCGTCAAACAGTACAGTCGATAGATTTTATTCCCCAAAACTCGGGAACACAGCCTGAGATCATTCAGTTTTACATTTCTTGTTACAAAATTAATATCCAAGGAAAGACTCTAACCTTCTATGGGTTCATTGTTAGCTCTGTTTAGCTTTGGAGAAAACTTACCACTATAGCTTCCCTGCATTTTCTGGCCTCTTTGCAAGTTTGATTGCTGCGGCAGCTGCTGCGGCAGCTGCTGCTCCAGATGAAAATTCCCACCTAATAGTATAGAAGAGGAGACCAATGTGATAATCACGATTGGAAGCTATTTTCTACATTGTGAAGTTTGAAATAATGGTGAGGATAAAGTTCAACCAAGATATTGTTGGATTAACAGAGATGGAAGTAAAATGTGATTCACTTACTAACAGACCCTCTTCCCGAGCAAGAAGTGACACAAACCTCCAAGGATCTGAGCTTGACGAAGGTTTGATTGATTTTGTGATAAGGGAAGGATCTGGTGTATAACGTGAATGATGAAGAATGGAACAGATAGATGTCGAGTTTGATGAGATATTACACACTCAAAAAAACTCTAAGATCTCTACATACTACACACTAGTGATCAGTAACTAAGGATATAACACACCTTAGAAGAATTCAAGAGATTAAACCCTCAAAAACGTTTTTCTATTTAGAATGATGATTGAATGAGTTTTACAAAGCAAACTTAGGTATAAATAGAAAAGAAGCCACGAAAGTTAGGGTATCTTTAGGGTAAAATCATGGGCTTAAGTTATTAGCCTAATGGACCTAAGGAATGTGTAAACCCTTCAGCCTCATTAAAATCCTTAGTGTTAAAACCCATTGGGATAAAACACACTTAAGGGAAAAAGAGTGCTGAATGGTTTACACGCCCATTAGCTAACCTTCTTGAGTGCTTAGTGTAAGCATCAAGGTATGTTGTTCTGGAGATTCGGATGTGTGCATCTTGGTGAGCATTCCTTCAATAACTTGGTTCAGCAACTTCCTTCTAGCTCTAGTCATTGGTCCACTCGGTATTGCTACTTCCAATTCAGCTTCATCTTCATGCTTATCCGCATCTCCCTTGTTGTGTTCTCCATGTTGGGGAGTTGAGCTGTCCATGATCGCATCATCCCCTCCCTCTTGAGAAGGATTTGTCCTCAAATCCGATTCATCTGCAACATAAGGGATCAAGTCAGAAACGTTAAAACTAGAGCTGATATTGTACTTACCTTGCAGATCGATTTGGTAGGCATTGTTGTTGATCTTCTTTGTCACTTCAAATGGTCCATCGATCCTAGGCTTTAGCTTGGACTTCCTTTCAGCTGGAAAGCGCTCCTTTCTAAGATGAATCCACACCAAGTCTCCTTCTTGGAATTCCATATGGCGCCTCCCTTTGTTGGCTTTCTTGGCATATAACTTCGTTTTCTCCTCTATGTTGATTTTGGCCTTCTCATGTATTTGTCTCACCAATTCAGCTTTCTCCTCACCATCTGCACTTATACTCTCACTCAAAGGCAAAGGGATCAAGTCTAATGGTGAAATGGGATTAAATCCATAAACAATTTGAAAAGGTGAGAATTTAGTGGCAGAATGCATTGAATGATTGTATGCAAACTCTACATGAGGTAAACAATCCTCCCACGTTTTCAGATTCCTTTTAATGATAGCACGAAGCAAGGTAGACAAAGTCCTATTTACTACTTCAGTCTGACCATCGGTTTGTGGATGACATGTAGTAGAAAACATTAGCTTAGTACCTAGCTTAGACCAGAGAGTTCTCCAAAAATGACTAAGAAACTTAGTGTCTCTATCTGAAACAATAGTTCTAGGCATTCCATGCAATCTAACAACTTCTCTAAAGAAGAGATTAGCAATGTTCAATGCATCGTCGGTTTTGTGACATGCTATGAAATGCGCCATCTTAGAGTGTGAAAATTCTCAATAGTATGTGATTAGAGAAGAAGAGAATCTGATTGAGAATTGAGAAAGAGAGAGTTGGAAGAAGAGTCTTCTCATTTCTTAAGCTTTACAAATGTGGTTTACAACATATATATAGTAAGAGCACACGAAAACCCTACCTATACATACACATTACACTCTTTTATACAGTCCAAACACTAAAGACAAAACTTACCCGAAATGGGTACAAACCAAATCTGCCATAACAAAAGGGAAGGGAAGACTTTTCCCAATATGTTCCAACGGTCTTCAAGGAGTCACATGTGACTTTTCTGAGCCAAGTTACAACACATGTGACTTAGTTCCTTTCCAACAATGCTAACCAAGTTCTTCTTTGTAGTTAGACCCTTCCTTTTACTCGGTTCCATGTTTAGCACTCCAACTGAAGCTTGTCTTATACTCCAGCTATTTAACTCTTTTAGTTTAACACTCCCCCTCAAGCTTGAATCCATAATGTGGATCATTAGGAACAAGCTTGAAAGTTGTAACTCCCCACCTCGTTAAAAACCTTAGTGGAAAACCCTTTTTGGGACAAAACCAACTAAGGGAAAAAGAGTATGGTTCATTGTTACGCCTTGGACAAATTAATTAGTCCAAGCTTCTCATATACAAACTCACACACCTTTGAGCTTGCAGCCTTAGTGAAAATGTCAGCCAATTGATCTGAGCTCCTTGTGTAACATGGCAAGATCACTCCTTGCTCTACCTTTTCTCGAACCTTGTGGCAATCAACCTCTATATGCTTTGTTCTTTCATGGAAGACTGAGTTAGAGGCAATGTGAATGGCAGCTTGATTATCACAATGCATTGTGATTGGTTCTTGAGTCTCAATCCCCAAATCTTTGAGCAACGCCTTTAGCCATATAAGTTCATCTGTGAGCTTCCTCATAGCTCTATATTCAGCCTCGGCACTTGAGCATGACACCACCTTCTGCTTCTTGCTCTTCCAAGTGACTAAATTGCCTCCAAGGAACGTGCAATACCCGGTGGTAGACTTGCGGTCTTGCCTATCTCCAGCCCAATCCGCATCACAGTATCCAACAAGAGTTGTGTTGTCATTTCTTCCCATCCATATGCCTTGCTCTGAAGTTCCTTTGAGATATCTCAAGATGCGATCCACCATTTCCCAATGGCACTTCTTCGGTGCTTGCATATGTTGACTTACTCGGTTCACTGCAAAACACAAATCCGGTCTAGTTATAGTAAGATAAATCAACTTACCAACCATTTTCCTGTATAGATGTACATCTTCAAATGGTTCATCATCTTTCTCCCCCTTGCACGTTGCTTTGTAGGCATCCTCAAGTGGTGTCTTTGCAATCCTTGTACCTACATCACACTCATTCAAAAGATCAAATGTGTACTTCCTTTGAGACAAGAAGAGGCCTTCCTTCGATCGGCACACTTCAATGCCAAAAAAGTACTTCATTTCGCCCAAATCCTTAATGTCAAAAACAGAATGAAGGTGTGTTTTGATACCTTTGATACCCGTTTTGTCACTCCCGGTGATGATGATATCATCCACATACACAAGGACAACAACAATTCCATCCTTACCTTGTAGTGTGAAGAGGGTGTGATCTGCCTCAGACTTCCTAAATCCATGGTCACGTAAGGTTTGACTCAACTTATGATACCAAGCTCTAGGAGATTGTTTAAGACCATAGATAGCTTTCCGAAGCCTTAAGACATTTCCTGGTGCCACAATGTGCTCCAATCCCGGTGGAGGATGCATGTATACCTCATCCTCCAGTTCTCCTTGTAGGAATGCATTCTTGACATCCATCTGCCACAATTCCCAATCAAGATTAGTAGCTAAAGACAACACTACACGTACCGTATGGAGTTTGGCAACCGGAGCAAATGTGTCGTGGTAGTCTTCTCCATAGGTTTGAGTAAACCCCCTCGCTACAAGTCTTGATTTGTGGCGTTCAATTTCTCCATTACTTTTGTATTTGATGGTGAAAAGCCATCTTGACGTTACAGCCTTCTTCCCTTTTGGAAGTTCAGATTCGTCCCAAGTGTGATTCCTCTCCATTGCTCCATGCTCATTATCCACAGCATCTCTCCAAACCTTGTGCTCCTTGGCTTCTTCATAGGTATTAGGGATGAAGTGTTGATCAATCTTGCTGGTAAAAGCTTGATGAGCTATTGGAACGTGGGCTAAGGTGCACATAACTTGTGTTGGATGAGCTACTGCCTTGTTGTTATAGTACACACGTGTGTTAACCCAATTGGATGGATTCTTCCTCACTCTTGTGCTACGCCTTAGAAGTTGGTTTGGTGGTTCATTAGCACTTGATTCTGCCTCTGCATGGTTTTCTCCCAAGGGTGCTGACTCCTCCTCATTTATCGGAACACTGTTTGAGTCCTCCTCATATTGGTTTATAGTCACATGGTTATCAACACTCGGGTTATTGTTGGCAAGTGTACTTGGACCATCATCAGTCCTATGGTGGATTCGACCGTCAACAGATGAGTGATGTTGTCGAGGCGTGGCATCATGGGATGTGGATTGAGGAGGATTGGCAGCCACCACTCCAATCTTCTCCAAAATGTTTCGCAAGGAAGTGGCACGACTTGAGGGACCTGATTGAGCATTTTCAGATAGTCCTTGTAACTCTGACCAATTCTTTACGTCATAGTACCCCTTTGTCTCTATAAACTTCACATCCCGAGATACAAGCACCCTCCTCGTCTCTGGGATGTAACACTTATATCCTTTTTGAGTTGTCGAGTATCCAACAAACACTCCTTTAGTACTTTTAGCCTCTAACTTGTTTCTTTGATCTCCTGGTACCAAAACAAAGCCAACACAACCAAACACACGTAAATGATTAATTGATGGTTTTGTTTGAGTTAGTACCTCAAATGGAGAGACATCCTTTAACACTTTGGTAGGAAGTCGATTAATCACGTAACAAGCTGTCATCACCGCATCACTCCAAAAACGTTTTGGGACATTAGTGTGGAACATCATGGCTCTAGCAACCTCCATAAGGTGTCTATTCTTCCTTTCAGCCACACCATTTTGTTGAGGGGTGTACGGGCAGCTTGTTTGATGCATTATTCCGAGTTTGGCTACAAGTTGTTTGAATGAGTTGCTTGTGTATTCACCTCCATTATCTGTTCTTATGATTTTAATCTTTGCATTATAATGGTTAGTCACATAGGTTTGGAAATTGGTAAAAGCCTCTAGCACCCTATCTTTTGAAGGTAACAAAGTTAACCAAGTGTACTTGGATTTCTCATCTATAAAGGTGACAAAATACTTATGGTTTTCTCTAGACTCACAAGGAGAAGACCACACATCTGAGTGAATTAATTCAAAACAATGTTCATAAACGGTTGAGGACTTGGGAAACACCGATCTACAATGTTTACCAAGTATACAAGCCTCACAATCATCATTTTTAAAGGAAATACTAGGCAATAACAATCCTAAAGCACGTGAATGAGGATGACCAAGTCTAGCATGCCATAAAACATTCTCATCATTACTACAAGAACTAGATAAGCAAGATAAAGGTAAAGATAAATTCGGATCTTTCTCCACATCTTCAAGGAGATATAATCCATTTTTGGTGACACCTTCTCCAAGGACTTTGCCACTCTTAATATCCTGAAAACAAACTTTGTTAGGCTCAAATATAGCTCTACAATTAAGATCACTAACAGTCTTGCTTACACTCAACAAATTTGAGGTAAATGATGGCATGTAAAGGGCTTTAGAGCTCTTATCAAACAATTTTAAATCACCAATGCCTCTAATAGGAACTCTTTTACCATCAGCAATAATCACATTCCCTAAGGCTGGTTTTAAATTGCTAATCAACCTAGGGTTCTTAATCATATTATGAGATGCACCAGAATCTACCACAATTTGATCCGAAAATTTTGAAGCATGATAAGAGATACCAGAATCTTTGAGTGCATTGATGGATTTGATGAGCTCTTCAAGGTCTGATTTCTTCACATATTCATTGTGGTTTACAGTCATAGCCTTTCCTTCAACCATTTGAGATGATGTGCTGGCTGCTGTGATGGTTTGAGCCTCCATTCCTTCAGTTGCAAGATTCGCTTTTGTCTTTTCCCATCTGTTTTGCTTGAGGTGGGGATGAAGTATCCAACAGCGGTCCTTAGAGTGACCTTTCTTCTTGCAATGGTCACATATCCACACCTTCTTCTCCTCTGGTCGGTATGAAGCTTTGTTAGCCATAGTAAGCTCCCCCTTACCACCAAGAAGACTTCTTGAACCTTGTTCTCTTTGAATGGATCCACACACTTCCTCCAAGCTTGGCAGCTTGTCTTGCCTCAAAAGATGCCTAACTAGGTCACCATAGGCTGGGTTTAGGTTCATCATAAGACCAAAGACCTTGTCTTGCTCAAGTCTTTCACCTAACACCGTTGAGTCCACCGTTGGGGGTCTTAGCATGTCAAGCTCAGCCCAAAGAGATCTATACTTCCCAAACCATTGAGTGAACTCCATATCTTCTTGGCTGAGATCATTGATAGCTTTCTTCACCTCATACACACGGCTGAGGTTTGATAGGTTGCCATAAACCTTCTTGAGAGTGTCCCATAATTGCTTAGCACTCTCACAGTAGGAATAAGCTTCATGGATTGTTGGGTCAAGAGAGCTTTGCATGATAACAAGAGCTACTTGGTCATCTTGGTACCACTTAGCGTCCTCATCCTCTACAGCCACAACTCCACTATCTTCACCTTTCTTTTCTTTTTCAACAGACCTAGCCATCCTCTTTGGAGCTCCTCCTTCAACATGAGCCCAAAGTCCACGACCACACAACACAGATTTTATGGTTCTAGACCATAACAAGTAGTTCACTCCCTTGAGAGTGACATGAATACCAACAAGCTTTAAGTTATCCATCAGGTTTGACACAGAGGAAAGAAACAGAGAGATTTGGACAGAAAGATGAAGCTTTCAAACAATGGAGTTTCAAGAAGAGAGAGAAAGTTTCAGCAGATTAGATAAGAGAATTAGAGAGTTTCAGCGGATTAAATGAGTCATAAGAGATCTTATGCTCTTATACCATGTGAAAATTCTCAATAGTATGTGATTAGAGAAGAAGAGAATCTGATTGAGAATTGAGAAAGAGAGAGTTGGAAGAAGAGTCTTCTCATTTCTTAAGCTTTACAAATGTGGTTTACAACATATATATAGTAAGAGCACACGAAAACCCTACCTATACATACACATTACACTCTTTTATACAGTCCAAACACTAAAGACAAAACTTACCCGAAATGGGTACAAACCAAATCTGCCATAACAAAAGGGAAGGGAAGACTTTTCCCAATATGTTCCAACGGTCTTCAAGGAGTCACATGTGACTTTTCTGAGCCAAGTTACCACACATGTGACTTAGTTCCTTTCCAACAATGCTAACCAAGTTCTTCTTTGTAGTTAGACCCTTCCTTTTACTCGGTTCCTTGTTTAGCACTCCAACTGAAGCTTGTCTTATACTCCAGCTATTTAACTCTTTTAGTTTAACATAGAGAACCTATCGACAATCACAAAAATCGAATCTCTACCTGTTCTAGTCCTAGGCAATCCTAGCACAAAATCCATAGAAATATCAGTCCAAGGATGCATGGGAATAGGGAGAGGAGTGTACAAACCGTGAGGCTGAATCTTAGACTTAGCCTCTTTGCACTTAACACATCGATTGCACACCTTCTCTACATCTCGCCTAAGATGCGGCCAATAGAAGTGGTCTTGTACAATCTTAAGGGTCTTAGCTATCCCGAAATGTTCCATTAATCCTCCTCCATGTGCTTCCTTAACCAGCAGCTCACGAACTGAACAACAAGGTATGCATAGGCGATTTTCATAGAATAGAAAACTGTCTTGTCTATAAAACTTCCCTGCAGCAAACTTAGCATACAACTTGAAGGGTTCTTCAAAGTCTTTGTCAGTCTCATATAACTCCTTAAGATGTTCAAATCCAAGTAATTTGACTTCCAAAGTAGAAAGAAGAGAATACCTTCTAGATAGTGCATCAGCCACTATATTTTCCTTACCTTGTTTGTACCTTATGACATATGGGAAGGTTTCTACAAACTCCATCCATCTAGTATGTCTCTTGTTGAGCTTCTGTTGTCCCTTAAGGTACTTGAGAGACAAGTGATCGGTATGTATGACGAATTCTTTGGGCCAGAGGTAGTGCTGCCATGTTTGTAGAGCTCGAACTAGTGCATACAATTCTTTGTCATAAGTAGCATAATTGAGTGTAGCTCCTCCCAGTTTTTCACTGAAATAGGCGATTGGCTTCGTTTCTTGCATTAAGACTGCACCTATTCCTACACCAGAAGCATCACATTCAATCTCAAAAGTTTTATTAAAATCAGGAAGAACAAGAACCGGTGCATTGGTGAGCTTCTCCTTGAGCTGTTGAAAAACGACCTCTTGGGGCTTTTCCCACTTGAATTCTACATCTTTCTTTATCACCTCTGTAAGTGGTAATGCTAGGGTGCTGTAATCCTTTACATATCTCCTATAAAACACAGCCAATCCATGAAAGCTACGCACTTCTCCAATAGACTTAGGACTCGACCATTCTCTGATGGCTTTTACTTTCTCTTCATCCACCTTGATTCCATATGCACTAACAACAAAGCCTAGGAACACAAGGTTATCCGTACATAAAGTACATTTCTTCATATTAGCATATAACTTTTCCTCTCTAAGAACTTGCAAAACAGTATGCAAATGCTCAATATGCTCGGAAATGCTTATACTATAGACCAGAATATCATCGAAATATACTACCACAAAAACGCCTATAAATGCTCGAAGAATGTGGTTCATCAATCTCATGAATGTACTAGGTGCATCCGTAAGCCCAAATGGCATAACTAACCACTCATATAACCCATGCTTAGTCTTAAATGCAGTTTTCCATTCATCTCCCTCTTTCATCCTAATCTGATGGTATCCACTCTTAAGATCTATCTTAGAGAATACAGTGGAACCATACAACTCATCTAGCATGTCATCTAGCCTAGGAATAGGATGCCGATACTTTACAGTGATGTTATTGATTGCTCTACAGTCGACACACATTCTCCAACTCCCATCCTTCTTTGGTACCAACATAACGGGTACAACACAGGGGCTGAGACTCTCACGGATGTATCCTTTTGCTAGGAGCCGTCAATCTGTTTTTGCAGTTCCTTAGTCTCCACTGGATTAGTCCTATAAGCTGGACGGTTTGGTAATGAAGCTCCAGGAACAAGATCGATCTAATGTTCAATCCCTCTAGTTGGGGGCAATCCTGGTGGTGTATCCGTAGGGAAAACATCATGAAAATCCTGCAAAAGTTCTTGAAGTTCACTCGGATATACCGGTGTAGTTTCAGCTAAACAAGACAATACTTCTTTGTACATAAATAAGAGTATGGGGAGTTTAGAAAGCATAGCCTGTTTAACTCCCTTTGCTTGTATGTAGAAACCTTGTTTCCTGGGTTTAGAATTGGTCTTTGAACCAAATTTAGCTTGCTGTTTCTGATGGTCTTCATACACTTCTCGTGGAGTAAGTGGAACCAGAATGGTCTTTCTTCCCTTAAACTCAAAAACGTGCATGTTTGTATACCCATCATGTGTCACTATTCGATCAGATTGCCAAGGTCTTCCTAACAAAATGTGACTAGCTTCCATTGGTAGAATTTCACATAGAACCTGATCTTCATATTTGCCAATCGATAATGGCACTAAAACCTGATCTGAAACCTCTAATTCACCTCCTTCATTCAACCACTGCAGCTTGTATGGATGAGGGTGCTTAGTAGTAGCCATACCTAGCTTCTTTACCATTGTTTCACTTGCTACATTAGTGCAGCTCCCTCCATCAATATCAAACTACACACCTTTCCCTTGACTAAACACCTAGTGTGAAAGAGATTCTGCCTCTCCTCTTCTATCTCTGGTTTTGGCTGTACACTAAGAGCCCTCCTTGCAACCAAAAGATCTCCTATGACCGGTAATTCTACACGTTCTGATACTTCTTCTTCCTCTGGTTGCAACGTTTCTATCATCTCATCTTCATATTCGATTTCTCCACTAGTTTTAATAACCATTATTCTCTTGTTTGGGCAAGTATTAGCATAATGTCCCATTCCTTGACATTTGAAGCACTTAACGTCCCTAGCTCTGGCTGTTGGTGGATTTGTTGATCGATTCTGACCTATAGATGTTGTAAGACTCGGTTTCACACTCTCTTTAACCCCATTCGAGATGTTATTTGCTCTGAAAGCAACTGTCTTGTCTTCTCTTGTGTAACTAGGTCGGTTTTGTCCAAATCCTCCATAACTAACAGTTTTAGAACCATTTCTTTTAAGTTGCTGCTCAATCAAAGAGGCCTTATGCAACAGCTGCTCCAAGTTATCATAGTGCTCCATCTCCATTCTGTCTTGAATGTCACGACTAAGTCCTCCTAAAAACCGAGCCATTGTAGCTTCACTATCCTCATGTAACTCAGCTCTAATCATCAAAGTTTCCATCTCCTGAAATTATTCTTCCACGGTTCTGCTTCCTTGACTCAACCTCCTCAATTTCTGATGAAGTTCCCTATTACAAAATGCCTTCTCATGAGCGTTTTCATTCTCTCCCAATTGTCAATTGGTTCATCTCCATTGCGTCTCCTAAAGGTGAGAATCTGGTCCGACCAGCTAAGGGCATAATCACTAAATTCAGTAGCAGCTACTCTCACCTTATTAGCTTCAGAATACGCTTGACAATCAAATACCAACTCAATCTTCTTCTCCCAATCCAAATATGCATCGGGTTACTCTTGCCACAGAATGAAGGAATTCGAAGTTTGATTCCTTGCAGTTGTTCCTGAGGTTGCTGTCTAACCTCTCTATATCTTCTTCTACTCCTCTGGCTATTACCACTTGATCCTAAACCAGTGCTATAATATGCTGCAGCCATCTGATCCCTCCTAGTCTCAATTCCTTCGGTTTGAGTTTTTGTGCGATTTGCAGCCTTCTTCTTTCCACTCCTACTACTTTCTGATGATGACAATGCAAGCTCAGCCCTGAACCCTTCGAATTTCTCCATCAGTCGCTCTAGTTTGGACGTGATGTTGTTGGTGATTGTGGTTGTCACGGCTTCAAGAAACAATTCGTTGTTGAATGCATGACTTGTTTCTGGTTCATCGTCTCCCATTGTCTCTGAAACTCAACACAAAACTACAGCAGTAACTAATTCTAAAAAAAAAAGGAAATTCAAAGAGAAAGGGAAATTCAAGGAGAAAAAGGAATTCAAAGAGAAGAGGAAACTGAAACAAAGAAATGGAAATTTCGTAAAAAGGAAAAAGAAAAACGTTTTGCCTAATACTAGGGTTTTCTTCTTTTGATTTTTGCAAATTACAGCAGCCACAATTTAACCTAGCCACCCTAATTGAAATCGAAAATAATAAGCTATGAAATCTAATGAATAACACAAATTTTGAATGATAAACAAGGCACAAAAGCAGATCAATTGGTGAAGAGGAATTGTAAACAGAAACAACAACATAGAATCGAGTTAATGGGATTGAAGAACTTAACTTTCAAGCTCTTGCTCTGATACCACATGACACGAACCTCCTATATCTGAGCTTGACGAAGGTTTGATCGATTTTGTGATAAGGGAAGGATCTGGTGTATAACGTGAATGATGAAGAATGGAACAGATAGATGTCGAGTTTGATGAGATATTACACACTCAAAAGAACTCTAAGATCTCTACATACTACACACTAGTGATCAGTAACTAAGGATATAACACACCTTAGAAGAATTCAAGAGATTAAACCCTTAAAAACGTTTTTCTATTTAGAATGATGATTGAATGAGTTTTACAAAGCAAACTTAGGTATAAATAGAAAAGAAGCCACGAAAATTAGGGTATCTTTAGGGTAAAATCATGGGCTTAAGTTATTAGCCTAATGGGCCTAAAGAATGTGTAAACCCTTCAGCCTCATTAAAAACCTTAGTGTTAAAACCCATTGGGATAAAACACACTTAAGGGAAAAAGAGTGCTGAATGGTTTACACGCCCATTAGCTAACCTTCTTGAATGCTTAGTGTAAGCATCAAGGTATGCTGTTCTGGAGATTCGGATGTGTGCATCTTGGTGAGCATTCCTTCAATAACTTGGTTCAGCAACTTCCTTCTAGCTCTAGTCATTGGTCCACTCGGTATTGCTACTTCCAATTCAGCTTCATCTTCATGCTTATCCGCGTCTCCCTTGTGTGTTCTCCATGTTGGGGAGTTGAGCTGTCCATGATCGCATCAAGAAGCCTTGCCATGTCAATGGATTCTTCACTTGAAACCTGCATAAAGCATTATAAAAACGATGGAGCCAAAGTAAGAAATGTGTGGTCACTTGTCCATAGTCCAGACATTGTGTTTTCGAGTCAGCGAGATAACATTGATGATCAAAACTTACCTGAACAACTTCATCTATAAGATCAACATCCAAAATGCCTGGAACAAAACCAGCACCTATCCCTCGGATTTTTGTGGGCCTGGGCATTTTTTTTATCAAAAATAGACTCGTTTTTGGTAGACTGAAACCAGTGATATCCTTTAAAGAACTCTAAACTTTAGAACAACCTAAATGTGAACACTCTAGACTAACAGGTGATTCAAACACAAGAAGATAAGAATGCCAAGACTTTCTTTTTGCTAAATGAGGTTGTTAATGTTCAGAAATTAATACAATTTCAAGGCGTAGCAGGGACTTTGACAAGTATAGAATACGATAGAACCCACCACACCTGGCTTTCCACCAGATAGAATAGGACTTTCAACGGGCTCGACACCATAGAGCTGAAATATAAGAAAACACATGAGACAATTTTGAGTTTACTGAGAAGATTCTGACTTTGTATGAGGAACTGAAGTTCACCTTTATGTTTCAGTTCTGTTCCTTGAGATACTTCCCAGCACCTGTTAAGGTACCACCTATACCAATACAAGAAACAAAGCCATCGATTTTTCCATCACAACCTTTCCATATCTCAGGTCTAGTAGTCTCATAGTGGATCTGCAATAAAACAGTGAAAATCCACAATATTACGTCAAGGTTGCTAATATTTGATTCACAAAGGCGTTCAAAATATCAGTACCTTTGGGTTAGCAGGGTTCTCGAATTGTTAGAGCATGTAACCATTAGGTCTTTTAGCCAAAATCTCCTCTGCCTTTGCTACAGCGCCTTTCATGCCTTTGGCGGGGTCAGTGAGAACCAACTCAGCTCCAAAAGCTAAAAGAATAATTCTTCTCTTTATACTCATTGAAGATGGCATTGTAATAACAAGCTTGTATCCCTTTGCAGCTGCTGTGAATGCTAATCCAACTCCAGTATTTCCACTTGTTGACTTGATTAACACACTCTAAAGGAAAAACAAAATCGAATCTCAGAAACTAAACAAAGAAGAATCTAATTGATAGCTTCCCTTAAAAAACAAACCTCTCCTGGTCTTATGAGACCATTGGCTTTTGTATCAGAAATCATGCTATAACCAATCCTGCAATAGAGGGAACAAAGTACAATTTATTAATAGTGTTTGTTCACAAACAGAAACTCGAAAGCCGAGACAAAAACAGAACTTCGGAGTTTGTGGAAGCACCTGTCTTTGACACTCGAACATGGTTTCATCATCTCGAGCATAGCAGCAACATTGCCAACACAACCTTCAGTCACTTTGTTCAAATAGACTAATGGAGTGTTCCTTATCAACTGCCCAAAGCAAAATGAAAATAATCAAGAAAACATTTACAAAGAGGACATAGTTGAACAAGCAAGACTCTTGGAGCTTACTTCAGTGACATCTTTGGCGATTCGAGGAGTCCCTGAAGCCATATTTGGAAGCTCACTGCTTGATTTCACAAAAGAGCATATTCAGTTGTTATACCTCAACAACATAAACTATCTCCTCAAGTAATAGAATCATCTAATAGTATTACATAACAAACTTATTCAAAATTCATTTCACGCCGATTATCTCGAAGAATACAAAATTTATCAAAACCCATTACGATACATAATATAAACCTACAAAATCACTATCTCATGAAATCTCAAAACAGATAAAATAGTAGTATCACCTGAAATCGATTGATCCGATACTGAAAGCTCGTGCAGTGTGAAGAAAGGTTGATTAGCTATGGAAGTAGAATGAAGGAAGACGATGACCATATAATGATTTGATTACCTCGTCGAAAAGTCAACACTTTGACCCAATTAGAAACGTAGAATGAAAAAAAGCGGATAACGTTATTGGGCCCACATTGAGAAAATATATCTTGTGGGCC